>JAMKCH010007897.1:0-52302 GCA_023653785.1 Ophioderma brevispina | reverse complement strand
GTCCTTAAGTGGGGAACCTACACGATTGATAACAGGTAATGGATAAAGCACTGATGAAACACAACCTGTTACTATGCAAACATCGCTTGTTATTCTTTAATGATACCTTACCTTTTTAAGCCATATTGAAATGCAAACTGGGTGGAAGAAGTGTTTACAAGGTAGCTTGGACAGTTTCTCTGTCAATTCATACTCCACAGGCATATGGCAACGTTGAAGGTCATCATCTGCTGGAATTGTAGCTAAACAAAATTTAGGTAATATAATGGCTATCTAGCCTTCTTAACTGGTGGAAATATCATGATGTCCATGTCAACTAATTGCATATGATGGGTACATGCTATAACAGAAAACGTCAGCTGACGCTATCTTTTTGCCATGTGTTCACGGTCACGGCAATGCATGTTTGTGCTTCTAATCACCCTAAGTAATCTGTATACAAAACAACATTATATTATCACCCAAGGTAAATCTCACTCAAAACAACATTCAGTTCATTTTGCACACCCCCAAATGGCAGTTTACATATAACTCTATATAAATATGAAACATTTACTTTGGATTGGCTCAAGCACAGCAATCCTCACTGGTCTAGTGGGTAGCTAACCTCATGATACAGTGGTCTGGGGTTGAATCCCACCCCTGCTACTTTAACATTTTTCATTATTTTTCAGGTTAAGAGGGAAAATTCAAAGCCCCAAAAAGATCAGAAAAACCTATAGCTGCCCTTAGAGGTTAGTGAGGGAGACCTGTTCCTGGAGTATGTTGTGGTCAAAATCTCCAGCATGCTATACTGCACATCAAACCTTTTTTTGTGATTACTATGGGGAATCAAAGTGGGATCAATGATCTCAAGTAGAATCTACAACTTGCTTTTTTTTTTAATGTCATCTTTTCTGACTGATAACAATTATTTTAGAAATATATTACCAAGTACACTGTGGCATAGGTAATATTAGCCTAGCTTTATCCTTTAGCAAACTTGAAACATATTTCAACATTACCCTCAACATATTTCCCTTCTTCATTCACCTCAATTTTGTTAAGATAGTTATTTTAATGTTTATTAAAAAACCTCTCTAAAATTTTCTCTAAACTTTTGAAATTCATGCCTTTGTCAAAAAGTGGAAAACAAGGTGTGTTGTGCTCAGGCCCATAACAGGGATTTTTAGGGGAGGGGCATTTTAGGGGAGGGGCAATTACTTTTCAAAAGAAAGGTGACTTTTCTCCAAAATTGCTAAAGGGTGGGGTGAATTTGGCAAAAGTGGACTTTTACCGAAATGCTTTTTTTTTTTACAATAAAAGTACAAAAACCTAGTTTTAGCCTCTTTTGGCCCTTTTTCAGCTCTTTTGAAATTTGGGAGAATCCACCCCCAACACCCCTCAATTTGTTATGGGCCTGGTTGTGCCACTCACCAACATGCTGTTGTTCAATAACAAATCCCTCTAGCTTGTCTATCATGTCTTGCGTGGCAGGAGGGTGGGCACCGCCACCTCCCACCTGGCCCCCAACCTCCATCATGTGTCGAGCCAAGATGCTCAGTAGAAGATTCTGAAACATAATTGTATGATTGACATTAGTATTCCTTTCTTTCAAGTACCACTTTTTTATGTAAATCTGAGGCAAAGATTTAACTTTGGGACAGGATGCCAAAGCTAACTACCATTTGAAAACAATACTCCCTCTGGAGTATTTTCAAATGGGTGAGACAAATTTCAAATGGAATAGCCCAATGGCCTCTGCTTACCCCAGACCTCTCTTGGATTTTGTTTTATTTTTAAATTACAATTTTGTCACATCAATTGGCACCCCATTTTTATGAGGAGGGTGTATCTTTTGGGGTTCCACCTACCCTACACACTGTTAAGAACAAACATGCTCTCCATTTTCACTGCAGATATATATCTTAATGAAATGGACACTCAATTTTACTTCATGTACCTGTCTGTAGTAAAATATGAAGATGAGCAGGAAATTGGCAAAGCCTAAATTTAACTCAAGACAGACTGTGATAAAGTTTCACATTGAACAGTAGGAAAATAGGATTTCTCATCAATGAAATTTTCAATGAATATGTTAACGTTGGCATGCATTATGATGCATATGTTTAAATCATCAGCAAAAAAAAAAAAAGAAAAAAAAAGAAAAGATCATCATATGTTATGAGATGGTTTTGGGCAAAATGCAAGACATACCTGAAAAATAATAATAAAAAATCTCAATTATCTCACTGAAAACAGAAAGACAATGACAACACTCTTTTGAAGCCTACTCATCGCTTTTTAAAGGTGCTTGTTCCAATTTATGTCTATTGTGTTCTCTACTTGATATGAGAGACTGGCACTTGCACATACTTGCACATCAAGTACTGTGGGAAACAAACTTGCGGTTTTGATTTGTAGAAGCAGTAATGCATATTGCAAAGCCCTATTCACTACTGTGCTAAAATTAATGGTTAACCATAAATACGGTGGTTTTTTTTTGTTTACTAATCTTGGGAATGAAATGGATTTGAGGGCTCAAATTTCAAGGACGACAATGAGAAAAATACGGCCCTTCATCTGCTATCAAAATCGATACTACTTCTGAGTAAATCAGGGGGTCCCAAAGAGGCGATCGGGACATGCACCTTTAAGGCAGACTTTGACCACATTAACTGTGGCAAGCATGGTGACCTCCAGATTTGTATGAATATATCAGATGGTCTTAATCGACAAGATATGGTCGAAGATTGTAAAATTAATTTGCAGCTAATGAAAGCAGGTCCCCATAAGAATTCCTCCTCTTCCCCAGTTACAACAGATAATAATAATAATAATATAATATTTAATTCTTATAACGCGCGCCAAATCCACCGAAGTGCGCATGCGCCGCTGTGGGACCTTAGGCTGCTTACAACACACCGAGTATAACCAGAAACGGACCAAGGAAAGATTTATGGGAAGATTCCGATTTTTAGATGCAGAGGGAAAACCGAAGTACTGGAGAAAAAACCTGCGAGGACGGGGATGGATCGGCAACCAAATTCACGTACGACACAGGCTCCGCGGGGGATTGAACCCGGGCCGCATTGGTGAAAAGGCGAGTGGATAAGCCAATGCACCAGCAGCCCGAAGGAAGGTAAGATTGACTTACCTCTAGAACCAGTTCAACAAATTCATTGCCTAGCTCTCTCCTGCCCTGCAGAAGGAAGCTGAGCAACAAGCGAAGGTGGTATGGTTGGTTAAGGTCCACAGGAGGTGATAGCATGGGAGAACCTATTCGGGCTATCTGTTATTACAAGGTCATCCTCATTGTGGCCCTATGAAGGAAAAGGAGAAAGGGGTAAATTACAGGTTAAGTATGTATAGCACATGCCATGGAGTCATGGAATTACAACACACACGCTCATATCTCGTGTAATGTCTGGGAACTTACTCAGAGGATTCTTAATTCAAATACAAATATCCACATCAATTTAAAAATCTTTATTTTTTTTTACATCTACATAAGTTACAGCAAATTGGATGTAAAGGAGTGACCAAAAGATCAGAATGGGCCCATTACCTTCAAAGATTAATACACCTTACAATGATAGTTGGCGAATTCCAGTTTTAGGCTCCTTTTAACATGATTAAATGTAAGTAGATTACAGTTCCTCTTTACAAGTGAATTAAAAAAAAAAAAAAATTGGATTTGTTTGTAAGCAAAGTTTGTCTTTGCTCTTGGTATAATGTATTGTTCTGAACAACAACTCACCCTGTAGACCCTCCATTTTGGCTAGCTGACAAAATCCTTCCAATATCTGGACCAGATGGGCCTAGGGTCAGTCTAACGATGCGTGACCTATTGGAGTCAGTACTAGGCGAGTCATTTCTGTTGTAGCCCCGTCCACGATCTCTGCCCATGGTCTGCGGCCAAATGGCAATCCTAGTAAGTCTGCATCAGAATTGTCAGTTCCTGAAGGAGACTGCTGGGTTGACCTTTGGTTACCTTGACTTGAATTTGACTGACTGGAAGTTGTACTTTCAAAGACTACGAGGTCTACGCTCAGCACTTCCCAATCTGCCGAAGAAGGAGTTTCGCCAAAAGCTCCGACTGCCGCTACCCCGTCTGTCACTACCTCTGTTTTCATTTTCGGTACTTTGAGAATTAGCATTAGATGTTTCTCTTGAGTTACTTGAACGCCTCTCCTGGACAACAGATTACGGAAACGAGGTGACGAAATTCGACTCTGTTCCGAGTTAGCCCTTTGTCTTGGCAGATCCTGAGACACCGCCAATAGCAGCGATTGCCTGCGAAATGGTTGCTGTCTAAAAGACACTATTTGGTTGTTGAGTGTCTCTTGTCTGATTCAACAGGGCATCTCTTGCACTAATGAAGCTGAGGTTCTTGGTGGTGGCACAGGACTACTATTTCTCTGAGGATTATCACTCAAAGTACTGAACAGATCTCTTGGAGAAGAAGTAGATGTGTCATTGTTTAAGGAGTGTCTGGAACTTGTAGTACTTGCATCTCCTCTTGGACTCAAATCAATGAGAGAGAACCTGGCGTGGGGACGTGATTTAATGGAGGTCATCACTGAGCGAAGAACGAAGAAAAAGTAAGTGCTTGCCACCAGGAAGTCGTCTTGGCGGTAGAGGAGGATGGGTTGGAAGACTGAGTGGGTTATCTAAGTCTCTTGGAGAGCTCAATCCCATGATACTTTCATTCCCATTTCTACTATCTGCTGCTGATCTCTCCCAGGGGAATTCAGATACTGATGGTCCAGAATTATCTACATTTGGTCCTCTGTCGTTATCAATCGATGTGCTGCTGTTCATGGAAAGTGGTATAGGGAGGGGAGGGCTTTCAATGGAAGACGTGTTGGGGTTGTTTTCAAGACTTGGTTTATTCTTATCTTGTGAGCTTTTACGTCTCAATAGTCTTGTAAAAGTTGGGGATCCTGACGTGTTGCATTTTCCTGTCTCGGATGTGCAGGCCAACATATTTCTTGACATGATTTCGCATTAGATTGTTGCTTCTTTGCACCTAAATTTGAAGATCTATACTTTGGATATTTGCAGCCTTGAATCTTTGAAGCTTTAGGTGGTACTTTACTTTGGATTGTCAGGGGTATTGAGTTCTTTGTATTCATTTTCATCACTTTCCTCCAATCTCTGATCTTGGTTTCCATCCAAGGTTGCTCCTTGGATAACCTCGAATCCTCTTGAGGCTTTCCATTTCGAGTCTTGCCAACTGGTAGACTTTTCTCATAGCTTCCATCTCTAGGAGCTCTTTGAAATGGCATTAAGCCATCAAACGATGGTCTTTGCAGTAGTCTCCTGAACCCTGTCTTTTTAGGTTGACGTGGTGTATGGGTTGGCGTTGTGGTGACTTTGGTCTTCCACCCTCTGAATCCCAGTTCCGTTCTTCTGCATTGCCTTCCATCGATCCAGATAAACTGACACGGTTGGTACTTAATGATTGCTTTGACGCCAGTGGTCTACTACTGACATCAATTCTACGATGATCAAATCTACCTTGCTACGTAGCTGTAGAGTTGGGACACCTTCCGAACTTTGGCGAGAGAGCGAGTCACGGTGAGTCAGCACGTCATGCCCAAGGTGATGGCTAGCGTGATTAGTGGTTGAGTTGTATAGCTTTGGAAGCTTGTCCTCATTAGCGGGCATGACACCTAAAACCTGAAAGATAACATTAACAAAACAAAAACAAATGATTAATGGTTTTTTATTTTTAGCTTTTGTGGTTCTTCCCTAGACATAATATATTCCACACAGTAAAAAACAAATAGGCCAAAATATACATTCCGGTACGGTGCCATAGTACATCTTTTGAAGGTGAAACGAGAATTTTGAGGCCCCCAACTTGTGTCAATAACAGTATTCCGTATAATTAAGATACTCAATATAAGACTTCTTTACCTTGTAAATTTGGCAACAGACATGTCTTTAAAAGAGAGAGGAAAAATGTGAATTTTGAAAAAAAAAAAAAAAAATTTTTTTTGCTTGTATTTTAATATAAAACATAGGCGAACTTCGTACTTGCTCTATATGAAATTAGAAATTTTCCACAAGTTTTTGTACCAAAGAAACATCTCTCCTCGGCTTAATCTTTTGCTAGGTTTTTTGATGGAAAAGCTTTACGTAAGGGCAAAATATACTTTTCGATTGTTTTTTCGGAACCCGATATGGTGAAATCCTGTTTGCACCTTTAATTTTTCTTGATTCACCTTCTGTATTATAAGCAATGAAAGAGTATATGCCATGGTGTGGTTTATGTAGTTTGTACAGTCACAAACAAAACAATAGTGGCATTTTGTGTGCTGTAAAGAAAGCATTTAAAGGAACGGCCGACTCAAATTTTTTGAGGAGACCACCCTCATTTCTATTCTAACAAATCATACTTTTTTGCATAATAAACGCGTATCCCACAAATATCACTATGTGAAATAGCTAACTCAATGGCCTTCATTTATAGAAATCACACTTGTAGTACATTCTGGATCCAGAATTTTATTATATACAGTCTCATCCCTATGGTACTATACAGCAAACATTAAAACAGCTATCAGTGATCCAGCTGAAAGAGTCCTAATATTTAAATGTTGGCAGGAACACAAGCTAAAGTGCGGGATAGTCTGTAGAAATCTCATAAATTATTTTGACAAAAGAAAACATTAGTGTGAAACACATGAATCTGCATCAACTATGTGTTGGAGTCAGTGTCCTTATTGACAGTAATGACTAAAATATCAATTTTGTCCTTTCGAAGATTTATTTTGGTCTTATCATTTGCAGGTATATTTATTAGGATACCTATATTTGTTTACAGATATGTAAAAAAATCTGATTTTTATTTATTATTTTGATTGTTAATTAATCAATCATTTGATCATTGCCTTAAGTTTACCACACAAACAAAAATGCAATTCATCTCAACTTTTGGATCTGTGGAGCGACAATCTTTAATGTTTGTTTACTAAATTTGGTAATTAGTACACAGTACCTATGTACCAAGTTTCTTATAGTTTTGGTGATGAGTACAAAATTGAGCTAGAATTGCTCAGGTAGCTAGCAGAGGGTTTTATAACCAATCCTTTGCAATGCAATGTGCATACTGTACTGTACTAAAGGACTGTCAGTACTTAGGCTAAAACTATTCAAGAAGATTAAGGACCACAAAACTTTTCATGAACATGATAAATACTATTGATTGCGGGTTAAAATGATGTTGAAGTCAGAGGGTTTTATGTGTTAAGAATAGGATTTTGGTGGCCCTATTGAGGTAAGATTTCCCAAAACTGATACATTGTGGGATTGACTTAATACAACTTCTGGTTTGCTATAATTTGTCTAGTCTGAAGTATGAAGTGGCGATGCGCGCGTACATCCAGTGCAGCTTTCAGTTGCAGTGCGCTTTGTGTTTGACTACGCGCGCGCTGAAAGTCGGGACAATGTATACGGCCCGCGTAGCTACTTAATACTTCGAGCTGGACAGAGTTTATAAGTTAGTGATGACAGCAAATCATAGCATGTGGTTTGGCACATATTTCTCCAACCTACATATATGCTGATTGTTTCCAAGGTTGTGGAAACCATTAAAGGGGCAGTTCTTGATCCACAGCCTCGCCTCCCCCCCCAACTTACCTAAAAAAAAAAATGTTGAGATCTTTATATTATCTGAACCGTTTAGCCTTAGTAATCCATGTGTGCTTAATCTTACGTGCAAATTCAGTCGCATCTGTAAAAAATTTGCACTTTTGGTATTTTTCTGTTCTGGTTCTGGTCCGTAAACGATGCAAATTTAACAGCAGAGTAGCCTTTGGGACCGGGGAAGACTACCATTCCTCATAACAAAAACCACAAGATCGGGATGAGCTCAAAGTTTGAGAATAAGCTTTTCTCAAAGATATCTAGTGATCATGAATAAAACAGAGGTGGTGAAATCACGAAATACACCTTAAATACAGCATTTATTCCTAGCAACGGAGGATATGATACCCATTACCTAATACCACTTTTAGGTCGATGTAGTCCATACCAAGATGGTGGCATGATGCAAAACACCAGAATTCTCTGAGACTGTACATGTATTAAATACATAATATTACAGCAAACCATTTGTTTTGTTGTAAGCAATATAACACATATCAAATGTCTATTAAAGCTGTTTTAATTTTACTGCCCAAAAGGCTACAAAATGGTACTGTTTTAGTAAATAATCGGTACAGTTTATCCAGTTGTTATCAGGGGCAGATTTAGGTGGGGCACAACCGGTGCACACCCCCCTTAATATTTTGCAAAGCACAGGGTGCCAGCTGACTATTTTATGATTTGCACCCAGGCCAGCGCTGCTGTAGCACAAGACCGGTTATGTTGCCTTGAAGTGGCATGAAATCTATTTCCAGCTTCCCCCCCCTTCAGAATTTCAAACTAACTGAAAAAAATTGGGTCTACCCGGTGATGCACACGACCAAAAATTTTCACAAATTGTGTCGGCAACGGTGCGACTGGTGCCCTTCTAGAGAATTCCTAGATCTAGTGCTGGTTAGTAGTAACATATTTACCATAGCTACTGGCTTTGTAAACATAGCAGACAACTAGTGCATGTAAATATTCACTTACTCAGTCTTCTTCAAAATAATTGAGGTCGAAACGTAGATCGCACAAACATGTGACACTATCAGTTAAAGAACCGCCATGTCTGTGGCCAATTTACTTTTTAATATCTACTGATAGTTTGATGTTCTTCAACAAACATACCAGCCCTTTTGAAATGGAGTAGAAGGGCGGTTAACAAAAAAGGCTTTGTTTCTAAGAAAAACGTTTCCTTGCATTACATTGACAAATGATACAATGCCGCTCAAGAGTATTTTTGCGCCTTATCCACGTAGTCTGATTAATATGTTGGACAGAATTGAACACACTCGAGCGTGGACCGTGTTAGCCAGGAGAAACATTTGCAACCTTGTTTTCGCGATGAGTATTGGAGAAAAATGCGCCAAACCTCCGCGTAACTTGTTTGCGCTCACATGAGGTTATGCAAATCTCCTACCAATAATTTTTAATCCCACTTGTTAGGTTGCAAAGAAACAACCAGGGACAATTGACTTTTTAATAAATACCATGGGGGGTAGGACACTGCGCCTGCTCGATTTGGGCATTGGGTGGGGATTTCAACGGTAATTTGGGGAAACTGCTACGTGCATTTACTATTTATGGCAGTCTCAGTCCCCGTGACATTAAAAAATCATCTCTTAAACCTTTGTTCAAAAGACTTAGTAATATCATGATAAATAAGAAAAAATATTGCTTCCAAATCCGTCGGTGTAGTGGATTAACCCCGCTGCAAAATTAAGCGTATTTTCCAATAACGGTCATTTAGATTAAATATTCGGGACCACGCCTAGTCTTTAGTCAGTCTGTGTGTAACCATTTCGCTAATGCGTACGAGCGCCCTCCTAACCGTTAAGTCTTTGAAACAGACTAGCCCCGGAAGTTGATGCCGTTTTGAATTTGCTGTTGTTGTTAGGTTGGAATGTCCCCCCCCCCTGTTTAATACTGTGTTATTGATCCAAGTCTTACTACGGGGAATTTAAAATGGCACTGGGTAGTTTTTTTTTTCATTTTTAACTTTAAACTAGACAAAACGATCACCACAAGACACTGTTTGGATAGTTTACTGATAGTTTGTTCCTGTACAATATTCAAAAGTCCGTGAAAAAGACGTTTTTTGTGGCAAGTTAAATCACTTCGAGTGGGTGCAGGCAGTCGAGTGGTAACCCTGCCCTTGATACTTCACGGCAGCTATTTTTTTGGAATTTTTTACACTGTGTGCTCTCGCCATAAAAATAAAGAGCCTTTGAACTCAACTGCCAGCAAAAAGCTGCTGTAGTGTGTATCAAGCAATGTTTAATAGTTTCTGAGTGTATTGGGCTATTCGCATAGTTAAAAACCTTATTCCTGAAAAAACTCAAATAGCAGTGCAAAATTATGTAACACAAGCATATTAATCAATAGTGATCCTTTCCCTTCTGATTGCCAAGTGTCAAGCCACAGTTTTTCTCACATAAACCAAGTCGCGGATTTGCAAGCCCATTCCAAACAAGTTAGGAATTTCATATGTAGCATGTCGTCGGCAAATAAGAGCTCATTAATATTCACGAGGAAATCACTACTACGGCAAAGTGTACAAGAGTTTGGACTTTCTCAATAAACTCAATTTAAGGGGTCATAATGATTAATCTCCAGAAGAAGCATAATTTTCAGACTGGAACAGCATAATGGTGCAATAATCAAAAAACAGCAATTTTGTTGATCCTTGTCAGTATTTGCTAGCCTTTTCTCAAGGCCTTTGATTAGTTTATTCAATTTGTGTGAGTCCACCCCTCTCTGGCCCGCTCAAAAGTTAAGTCGTAATCAAAGCCTTTTTTCGCAAATATTCCTTTTCTTTGTACTCATTGCATTTTGCGTGATACTTTCTTCCGAAACTAAGGGATCGTTGATTGTTCAATGATGATGTCATTGTTCGCTTTAAAATAGTTCCCATTCAGAAAACAAGTTTATTTGAAACTGATAATACCCATTCATTATTGGGTTTTTTTGGTAAACGGATTCAAAAAAAGCGAATACAGCCAGGATCCCTGATACTGCTAGCTGGGAATGTAAAAATGGCGAACACTTTTGCTGCTGCAAAAACGGCCCGGTGAAATCATGGTGGATTAACATGCATCTTTTGTCCTGTGTAGGATCACGGTGGTAGGAGTATTCAGCTACGCTGCACGTATGCGTACCTATAATTGTGCTGAGATGCCTATAACCTGATAGAGCGTATTGAGCAAGCATGTGATACGTTTACTATAATGTTGAATTTACAGTATTGTAGGAACGAGGTTGTATTGTAGTCCACATAGTTTCATTGCATCGTTCAGCAATGCCATGGTTCGGCCGAAAGGTTAGCCTTAAATTGTGCAGTATGTTGGAGGTGCCTTGTCATTTGTCATGGTAAGTTCCCGAGCCTGCCGAGGTAAGTTCTTGTCAAGACTAGGAGGTGCGTGTCCCTAAATTCTCGGCGTGAAGTTGTGAACTAGACTTCATTCTTGCTTGAATTTTGGGATTTTCACCCACACGTCACATTTGCGTGGCATGATGCTACGAGGAGTCTGGATTCATCATTTTAATTTAATGTTCCAAAATCACTTGTCATGTCTGTGTGGCAATTTTGACGGTCACGTGACTCACTGCAGTACGATATTTGATAAAAGGACTGACATATGCCCTGTCTAGTCTCATATTTACTTGTTTTGTGCAGGGAAGGTGGATACCTTTTACTGGGGACTTTTATTTCTGCAGAGCTGGGCTACAAACTAGCCCATCTGCCACTCACCTCCGTACGGACTCCACTCGCACATGTCAAGAACTTCGTCGAGTGAACTATTTGATTTGAATATATGCTAATTAGGGCCCCCCCCCCCCCCCCCCCTGCAAAAATCGAATTTTGAGGGGACGGACGTCATCGATATTGGCAAGTATCTGAAAAAACGTTGTCATCGATGAAATGGGGCAGGTGCTTACGATTTGACGAATACTTTGATTGACACATTAGCTTGCACAGGAAATACCAATTTGCGCAAAGAAGCCTCGCTCCGCTCGCCTCACTCCTTCGGCGCGCTCGCAGTTGGTGGATAAAAATGCGCGACGTCTTTGACAAAGACTAGTATTTTATTGCATATGGTGAGTACTCTTTGCACAAATACTTTTGAGCAGCAGTGTAAACCACTGAGTAACCATCCAAAATATAACTACATATCTGTAACAACAACCTTTAAACGGTGGGGCCCAATCAGGGTGCCGATATTTTCACAATGTTTTTCCCCCACATGGTAAACCATCACCAAAACATCTCATAACAAATCTGAGTTAAATTGGTCTAGCCGTTGGATAGTAGAAGCAAATAGAATTTTGCGGTTTTCGGCTTTTGCGCTCGTATATTCAAAGAATTAAGTTATGGGCTGCCAGCCTATCTAATTACAAATTAACTCACATTGCTCTCTGACCTTGTGGCTAAATACATCATACTACCCACGACTTGGTCTTCACCCTCAGGTGGCCCCACCATATTTTTGGTCTAGATAAATTAGCTATTACTATTCTGAACATGCAGATATCTAGATACAAACTATTTCAGCAGCGAAGATCCCAGGTCTACCACCCTAAAAGTTTGATGAAGTTACCAGCATTGTGCATTTTGTTGGCAGAGTGGATGATGGTATTCTTTAATTACTTAGCTCATTTGCATTTCAATTAGCATGCAGACATCTTGATGCAAATCTATACAGCACCAGAAATTCAACATGGTCTACCTCCCTACTAACTTTAAGTTCAACAGGTTATGTTTTGACAGTTATAGCAGATAAAACGGATGCTCCATCACAAGTAAACAGACCAGCCAGCAGAACAGCATAAGCTCACCACTGTTGTGGAGTCACTATTACACACCCATCCGATACAGGCAGTGCCTGCTAGTAGCGGAGAATATGTCCAAGTTATGGCCTGATGTTAAAGTGATATACACAATTTTGTGCTGAACAGATAGATAAGGGTTGTAGAATTAAAATCTGCCAGGTGCCACCTTGGCCATTTTGAGAAAACCAAGATAGCGTTGTCATAGATGATAATTTCTATTCAACCCCTAATTATCGAGACTATGGAGTTATAATATGACTATAGGACCCATGAACAAACGCTGGCACTTGAACATTGAGTCATACTTCCAAATCAAATGGAAGCCAAATCTAATCATTTTAAATTAGCCCATAACAGCAAATACTGCTATAAAAATAACATGAAGTACGTGCTTATGTGTTAGACACAATAAATGTAATTCTTGATACTTTTAAAGTTGAACATGATGTCAATCAATATGCAGGCCAAAAACATGAATATCTTCAAAAAATACATCATAGAGATTCCATTGCTGTACTCCTTTCTGACCATTTCAAGTTTAGTAGCATTGATATTTGAGTACAGATCACCAAAAAAAACCTATATGGACATTTTGTGTAAAAATGTATAACACAGGTGACCAAAATGTATGGATAGTTACTAAAATATCACACAGAGCTCATGTTCATTTGCATGGGAGTACCCACACAGGGTGACTCCCACTGGGGCGACTAGTTGGTTAGGCCTGCCTGTGTTTACCTTGGTGAATGATTACCCCCACTTTTACTGTGGCGATTGGTAACCCAGGAGGGGTGGGAAACTACGCCGCTACGTAAAAAACCACAGGTACTCCCATGAAGAAGATGTTGTGTTGTGTACAAAAATACAGCTTGTTTACCCAACCCTTTTGCGAAAGTGCCTTAATTGCTTATTTGACCATAGGTAACTTTGACGTAAATCTCTTTATCCAAAGTTAATTGTCTCTATAAGTTGATATAAAGTCGTCTGACTTTTCATTTTCTTTCTTGAAACCTAGGTTACCCATTTGGTGGCACACCCGCATTTGGAAATACCCCACGAGTATATAAACTTATGTAATGATATAACCCCACCTCTACTGAAGAAGGTTCCTTGCTGTTCACAGTATCCGATAATTGAATCAAAAATATGCTAGACATACTGAAGTGTAGCTGAGGACTCCAAACTATTTAATTGCTTGCCAGCAATCGATTCACACAAGAAACCATCTGAAAGGCATACAAAATGAAATCATGACATTTTCATTCCAAAATTATCATTCCCACAGCAAATTCATATGAATGAGTCTTAGGATATGAGCCAAGATAAAATAAACTTGAAATTAGCTCGTACACTAGGGTTTTTCAAGATCCATTTCCCCGACCCCCAACTTTACTTTTTATACGATCTCAACTACTGTGGGAGAGCATGGCCTTGTGGTTAGGTGCTTGCCTGTGGCGCAAATCCCAGGTTCGAATCCCGGTGGGGTTATTTGCTGGGATTTATTTGGGTCACCAATTCTGGATTTGATCTGTATACCAGCTATTGATTAAAAACAAATTACCAATCTCCTCCATGGTTTACTTCAAATTTAACCCAGGCGCTAGGCAAAAATTTAAACACATCTCAAGTACAAAAGGTTTGAGTAATTAAATATGTTGACAGACTGACAGGAAACCCTGAAACGTGATTCTTAAGTGCGCAAGTGGGTGCCTTAAGGAAGGGGGCCAAAACAAAGTTTGTACAGGGGTCAAATTTGTTACATTGATCCAATCATGTTGAAAAGACACCATGTTATGTGTCTAACCATAAGGATCAGAAAAAGTAGAGTTTGTAACATGTACACCCTAAAGTTTCAGAGTTAAGGCTAAAAACAGCAAAATTCAATAAAAGGGTCAATTTCCGTTGACAGGGCGTCAAATTTTAAAATTGCTCCGATTGGGATGAAAAAATGGTGACAAATTATGGTGGAGCTATAGGATAAAAGGAAGGAATAGTTTTGAGTGTCTCAACGGCTTGCTTAAGAAAGTAGGGGGTAACAAGATCAAGTCCCATTGAATGCAATGGACGTTACCTTCTGTGCCCCTACTCGGAAACTAAGCATTTAAGCAGGTCAAACTATTCCTTATTTTAATCCTATGAACTCACCAATTAATTTGCACCATTTTATCTAAATCGGAGCATCTTTAACTTTGACCCCTGTACAAACTGAAATGACCATTATTATTGATTTTTGCTGTTTTTTAGCCTATAACTCTGAAAACTTAGGCTTAAATATTACAAAATAACCTTTTCTGATTCCTTATGGTTAAGACACATAACATGGTGTGCTTTTTTCAAACATGATGGGATCAATTTACAAATTTGACCCCTGTACAACTTTGTTTGGCCCCTCTCCTAAGGCACCACTTGCGGCACTTAAGAATCACGTTTCAGGGGTTCGTCAGTTGTCACATGTTAACACTCAAAACCTTTGTAATTTGGAGTGTGTACAAGGTGTGCTGCTCCAGGGCTATGGGCAAATGATCATGAAAGCATCCCGTCCTTTGGAGGCACGTTAAGTCTCAGTACCGTGTGCAGAGGTCCACAAGTGTACACGTATCTTCAAAGCCAGTTTCAAATAAGAGTAGGGGAAAAACCCCTGACTGTTCCCAATCTGCAACAGCCTCAAGCGGGCCAGGTTAGGGAGCGTCCGTACAGGGAACACACGGGCCTGGATCAGCTTACATGTACACAGTCAAGTTAACTAACACAACTCTAAAGTCATTACATGATGGCAACACAAAACAAATGAAAAACAAACTAATGGGCTTAGTACCAGTGTCTCCTCAATTAATCTGCATATTTGACCAGTGGTTATTTCTGGATATTGACATGGGCAAATGTGCTGATAGTATTTTATTTATAACATTCGGCAAATTGCCAGGCAGAACCCAATATTCTATGCGCATTAAATGCAAGGTATGCTTCCAAACGGCGGAAAGATTTATGGAAAGAAGTCCGATTTTAGATGCAAGAGGAAACAAAGTTCTTGGAGAAAACCTGCGAGGACGAGTATGGATTGGCAACCAATTCACATACGACAATGGCTCGACCGGAATCGAACCTGGCCGCAGTGGTGAAGGTGAGCAACTCGACCGGAGACACCAACTCGTCTCCCACATAACACATTAAAAATGAACTAATTCAGGAACGCTGAAATTTGGCGTGAAAAGTTTTAGTCTCACATTGGCAATAGGCAGCAAAAGGTCTCCTGAGGGGAAACGTCACAGGTGCAATAGAAAGCAATTGGGTTTTCAACGTCTTCTGCGGGTAAAGCTCCGAGAGTCAATACGAAGGCAATGACCGGAATGTACGCTCTACTCCGATTTTGCAATTTTGACTTGAACATTGTAAATTTCGGAAAGGTCTAAACGTACAGTCAATGTCGGTGGAAAACCCCGGGGACTTCGGGAAGGTAGTGCATGGTGGATACAAAATGCCAACCGACACTACGTGTTATGGAGCGGACGTCTCAGTGGCAATAGAAAGCAATTGGTTTTTGGCGATCTCCTCAGGGGGAAAGCAGCCGAGGTGCAATTGAAAGCAGTGCCTGTAAAAATAAAGAGTTCTTGACGTCTGACGTGCAATTACATGCAGTGTGCAACTTGATTGCTTCCAATTGCACCTCGGACAGGTTAGGGTTAATTTGCAAAAATCGAAACTGCGCTTGTGAAATTTACTCTTGAAATTTAAGACAGTTCTTCACTTCACATGATCAGGATAAATATTAAATAGGTTTTCTCTTCAAAACAACGTTCTGTTGCTATGCTTAAAATGTTGTTTTGATATAGTATGTGCATTGGATGCCGGGCATATACTTTCCCTGTTTGAATTGTATATACATATTGCTTACTATATTCCTATTTTATAGAATTAAATATTGACAGAGCTAAAAAAGTTTTGATTTCCTTTATAAGCGGAAAATAACGTCCGTTACAGTAAATTAATTCCAACATTGAAATCTGAAATGACAAATGCGACATGTTATTTACTTTCAAAAATTTTCTCATTATTCAAGCTACAAGTGGTAGGATCTTGGAAATTTACCAAAATTGTTTTCAGTATTGACTGCAATCTATATGCAAATTAACCTAAACCCGAAGCTGTTAGGTTAACAAGAGGTTTTCCCACACCTTTTAAATTTTCCATTGATAACAATTATTGTATCATAGTGAGATTCTTTCTGCAAATTCGGTTGCAACACATAATAGTTGCTAAATGTGGTCACCTCACTTACAGAAGTCAATCAAGATCAAGCCGGGGGTTAAAAGGATATTGGTGTAAGGCTGACACTTCAAAACCCAGGGGCAATTGGTGACAGAGGACTAAAAATATGGGGTCTTGGGCAAAGAGACAGTCAAAATGCCACAAAAAATAGGGGTTTTGGAGGGGAGATTAACACCATGGCATTCTAGAGCCGATTCATGGATTGTTCTGCTTCGACATCTTTATTTTGATTGCACAGATGAAAGGGAAATTATTACAAGCCCAGCGTCATTTACTATGATTCCCTTACCTGTCATTCTACCACCTTTTGCAAACTGCTCCTCAGTTGAAGCTGGTGGCCACCACGTGCGATACACACTATGGGTGGGTAGAGCGCTTTGGCCAACCGGAGGTTACATTTCTACCCATCCTCCAGACTGCATGACTGCTGAGTTGCGCACATTTGTACTGTCTGAAACATTATCTTGGAACTCACCCAACTTATTCACAAAGGCTGGCTTGTCGCTTCGATTCATTGGCGGTGTTGAGATGTTGCTATACAGGTGCGGGGCTATAGAGTGTTGTGGCGACTGGACAGTCTTTGCTTCGTGTTGGATGAAAGGAAGTATTTGACATGATAATGAGGGTGTTGTGTGGTAAGTGTGTATCATCAGCTCTAGAGCCCACTCAACGGGAAAACATACTTCACTTCACATCCAGCATCCACAAATTGCACATTCCCTCCCCCAAAATGGGGCTGCCTTAGAAAAAAAGTGTGCAAAAATTTCACCAAAAATAGAGTCTTTGGGTGAAAATTTTCTCAAAAAATAGGGCATGAGTGCCACTCAGGGTAAAACTTATGTTTCAAATACACCCACCCCCCCCCCCCCTTCCTTTCTTTTTTTTCCCTCCACTACTGGCCGGTCTTGTGGACTTTATCTCTTAAACCAAAATATGGGCCGTCTTAGGGTGACCCAGCGATGGATTGAAAATCTGGGCTTTTAACAGCATTACTATGCGTTATCTCCAGATGGCAGGCTGGAGTGTCTTCCCCGGGATATTCCAAGCTCAACTTTCATGCACTGCTCCTATCAGGTGTATCTAAGTAAAACAAAACACAAAAAAATACCGTTTCTATTACCAATCCTATCATGCAACCCTAATTGTTTCATCATTAACATAAGGTTCTAAAATAATGCTACGCTGAGGACCACAAGCAGATAGGGCCTACAAGCAGAAAAAAGAAGAAAAAACATACTGCAAATGTTGTGTATGTCCTGGCACAACGGATTTAGAGCGCAGGAATACATGGGTCATAGGGAACATTGTAAGTAGTGGAGTGAGTTGAGTTCGAACCCCGCTGATGTCAACATGTTGTGTCATTAGCTATTGCCGTCTACCAAAGCAAATCTGGGGACTGTTGTGGGGGGGATTATTACAAAAGTGCATGATAGCAGTGTGAGTTGTAAGGTATGTCTTGGAGCAGCCTCCTAGATGAAGCGAAAAATGATGTGACGATTTCCTATCGGCACCGTAATACTAATTGTACTGGGCGTGATTACACTTGGTTGTAAGAGCGATTTATGAAATGCCCTGAATAGTATTATTATACTATATACTATAATGACCCTAGTATGACCCACCTAATTTATAAACTGAAATTAGCTGAAATTAGGAGGTGGCACAGTGCTCGATTAGAGTTGGTTTTTACATGGCACAATGCATGTAATTTGACTCGTGCATGCAGAATTCCTGTGCCAGTAAAATTTTTGAGGAAAAAAAAGGAAAAAACAAGGAGTTGTGATGTAATTTTACTTTCTTAAATCGAGCCCTGGGGGGTGGGATTATAATGGGATCTCTATCCACACATAAAACACTCAGCAGCAAAATGTATCTTTTAAGAGCTTAAACTATTAAGAATTTCCAAGTGTCTCAAATGGGGTGGTGTGTGATCAACAGGAGATTAATTTGTGTTTTAAAATTTTGAACTAAAGATATACCTATTAATTTGGTAAACTACAAACAGTAATGATGTAAAATAAATGCATGCAATTTTTTCCTTTTTGATTTTCCCCAAAGAATTCATGGTGGGATATTAGATAGGATGTGTATTACTCTTCAGATTTTTCAAAACTGGGGGTGTGGTTATTATTGAAATGGGGACCATACTAGGGTCAGTATGGTGCTATTATAGACAGACCAACAAAACTCCCAACTGGCACATGAACCGGCCAGTCCACTCTCCACAGGTTTAGGTGATTGGTCACTATGTTCAAGAGTCAGAGCTGGTATTCACCATTTTTGTGCTTGACTAGTTAAGGAAATAGGAAAATAATACTTATTTTAGCTGATACATCCTAAATTTTACCTACCCTGCAACTTCACTAGTTTCAAAGTACACCTTGAAGCCATGTTATATGACAAGCTAAGGCTTGTGAAGCACATAATCATGAGCACATTCATGGTAGTATGTTTAAAAGCAGGAACTAGCAGTATACTCCAATGGCTTTCAGAGAGTGAAGCCAAAAAAATTATGTTTTTATACTGTTGTCAGAAAAAAGGGTTACAATTTTGTAAAAGGACCACTTTACCAAATTCCCCCATCTTGAGAAAAGAGGCGAATTTGGGAGAAAATCACCATTTTGAAAAAAAAATTTCTACTCCCTTAAAAAAATCCTGGTTAGACCTGACTGGCAACCTCCGTATTAGGGGTACCTTTAGCCTTGTTCAGGAGGCTCTACCAAATCATTCCTTGGTTCACAAGTTGATATAAATACGTTCACCATATAAGGAATGGAGCATACTCCCCCTCCCTTAAAAACTAAAAAACAAATGGTGATAATTCACTTATAAAAAAACTTCATTTTGAGACCGGTCTATGTTCCATGATTCCACTCGCGAGTTCAATAAGTTCAACTCATGCAGAGCGCCTTGTTCAGTCTGTCAGGCTTTTTCTCTCTCTGCATTTGCAAAAATTTGAATAGATTTTTTTCCCTACCGTATTAACAGCAGGGCGCTCCCACCAATTGGCTTAACACGTCTGGTTGGTAGAGCAGCGAAGAAATATCATCTATAGGTGTTAGGTCCCAAATATAAATTTAATATTTACAATTGGTAAATATAATACCAGTTCTGATGCTATTGTTGGCAAAGCGATGCACTTTGCATGGCTTAAAAAAGAAGTTGACTAAAGAAATAATAACAAACAAATCAAAGCTCAACGTGGCGACCAATACCATGCAAAACTTGCTGTTAAATCACTGATATGCAGGCCCGTACGCGGGGTGTGGGGGGGGGGTCGGGGGGCGCGGGTCGCACCCACCAAATTTCCACAAAAGGGTTACGATATGTTCAAAAAGTCCAAAAAGGGACCAATTTTAGGGGGATTATGGTCCACTTTTATCGAAAAAAGGTCCACTTTTCCAAAAGAAGTCCCTCTTTTAAACCAAAAGGGTCTACTTTTTTTCGAAGTCCCGCACCCCCCCCCCCAAAAATAAATCCTGCTTATGGCCCTGCTGATATGGGTGGTTTCGGGGATGGGGGTCGTGGTACTTTTGTACATGTAGTGTGTCACCTGTTCATTGAGCGGCATGGTGAGTGTTTCACCGGGCATCCCGCTATAGTTAGCCAGTAATAATTTTTATGTATCGTATATATTGTACCATATACTTGGGGTATTCCATGGCTATTGATAAGAATCACTACTAAAACCTCTTACGAGTACTATTTTAGAACTGGTTGTGAGTTTCCTCTTATTAATTCTTCATTATAAAATATAGGCACATTCTTTTTAACCCAAATGGGTGATTTTATGAATTAACCACAAAAAGCACCCTATCATAGAAAGCCATGTTTTTTTCTTTTTTGGTCAAATTCTTTCAGTTGAATGCTATCCTTCCAAATTTATTTAGCTGCTTTTATAATGACTAGTAAATTCACAATCATTGCTGAAAAGATAAAAGAATTAATTTTAGTCCCAATCATCATTTCCAGGATGACTGGCAAGATTTATTATAAATCCAGTATAAAATATTTGGCTGCACAACCGCGTTTTGTACCACAAACAAAGTAAACCTATGCCAACAAAGTCTGCACTAATTTTGCAATGACATTGTTAACGTCAGTGTATACTTACTCCATGTATGGGCATAATTTTTGGTAACTTAGGATCATTTCACTGCATACCCAGCGGGGGAGGCAGCCCCGACAACCATGGGTTTGCAAAAAAATCATAATAAAATCAGCCTTTTTTTGGTTATCAGAGGCCCTCTCCAACCTATAGCACCCCCAAGATCCTCTAGTCATAGGTACACCCCTGCATTAGGTGGAAAAACTGAGGGGCATTTTATTAGAAGTGAGCATTTTTTATAGACCCCTTTATGACCTCCACATCTGTACCCCACACAACTGACGTAAGCCACTTGTTTCAATAGATACGCATACCAAATTTGAACCTGAATTAGCGGTTCATTCATAGGATTTGGGGTATGAACGTTGTTTATGCCCTCGGGCTCACCCGTTCATGTTCACCGTACTTTCTGCTAAAGTTACTTAAAGGCTGACTCAGAGATTTCCCGATGAGGGCACACTCAATTTTCAAACAGATCACGCTTTTTGCGTGTACATACTGCTTGTCCATATACTAACCATTGTGTGAAATAACTAAGCTCAAATCGAACTCCTTCATATAGAAAATCACAACACGGTATCCTATGGCGCTGTGCACAAAATGTTTACTCCATGGAAACGTAAAATTATATTCATCTCAAAATTTGGATTTAAGCATTTTAGGTAACTATCTTTAGTTCTGGATGACTATTTTTAATTACCACAAATATTTCGAAATCTCTGAGTCAGCCTTTAAATTATTTAATGTAAAATTCAGCCTGATATTGCATAATTTTTTACTACTTTCGGTGTTCGTCACAGCGGCCATGTATAAATGCTTGTTTATACACGGTCATGTGATGCGTATTGACCAATCGCGTACGCCGCTACATATGAGGTGATCATGAACAGGCAATCCACTAAAAAGCTAGACAATTTTTTCAAATAACCACGATACATAACCAATGATACTGACCCGCACACACACACACCACACATATATTGTCATAAAGGCCACTCTTTGGACAATTAAAATCAGACAACCAAAAAACAGCAAACATCCAATATAACTGTATAATCATTGAAACACATTGATTTTTTACTCGACAATGAACTGTGCTTATACTAACCTGTACTTAGCATTGTGAGATCAGGAAATTACTCAAGAGCTTCATGTATGTGTGCATTTCTAGTGGTACATAATAAAAACTGTCTGCACTGCTAACAGTCTAATACACGTAGTGTTTGCCACTACTACATGAAATAATGTCATTGAAATCTGTCGCTGAAATTGATATAGAATGTAACCGCATGTACACCAAAATCAATACTAAAATTTATGCAGGAAAGATTCAATATTGAGTATGAAATCAAAGTACATTGTAAAAGTGATATTATCCTTTCAGTAAATGACTTAACAGTATTTAGTGTATATACAACACATCACAAACAGGAAGCTAATCGCCTTTTGGTGAAATTGGTGGTTAGTGTTTACCAAGTATCTATGTATGGAAATCGGATTGTTATACAAAGTACACATGATGTGATTAAAATAATGCACAACAGCTTTGTCACTGGGTACAGCTGGCTAAATGTTTGTGTTATTTTTCACAATACTCTCATGGGACACTGAGAGTTTCTCAATTTTTGTGTTGGTCACCAAAGGGGTTAATTAAGGCCGATTCAGACATTTTGAAATATAATTTTTTTGTGTATACAGCGTTCACCGAACATGTGTAGTCTGCCGTTGCAGTCTGTGAATGGGGTCAAAGGTCACATGAGTCACCAAGGTCACATGAGGTCACAAACATGTCCAAGGACCATTGTATATACATGTAAGTGTCATGAAAATGTGCACATGTACGCAGAAACAGTGGGACGTGTACCCTCTAGTGAAAATTTTGTGGAAAAACGGTAAAGTCTCATCGGCAGTTAGAAGCAAACAGTCTCTCCCAACGGGAAAATGTCACAGCAGCAATTACATGTAGCAGCAATTCCTTTTCAGTGATCTCCAGAGGGGAAAGGGGCCCACCAGCATTTAGCAGCTGTGGGTTTCTCACAGCGGTACTTCCGGGTTCGCCAAACCTGACCTTTTGCACTTCTGCCAAATTCGGAAGTCAAATGTACATTCAACGTTTGTGAAAGAACCCGGAAGTACTTTGGCGGAATAGTGCAGGATGGGATGGGATGGTGTGAAAATGGCCATCTAAATATCACTCTAAACGTCACAAACCGTAATCTATCTAATTACTAAGCGACTATTTCTCGGCCCTGCCAAGACCAGGACATGAACCCGGGACCCCTCGTCTCTCAAGTCGAGCGCGCAGTGAATAGAGCTAAAGAGGAATTCCCCATTAGGTCTATTGACACTAACAAGCTTATACCTCGTGACATTACTCCCCGTCCTTACAAGGCATGTCCCGGGCCTTAAACTCTAAACGTCAACAAACCATAATCTATCTAATTACTAACCGAGGTACACCAGCAACTTATTTCTCAGCCCCGCCGAGACTGGGACTCGAACCCGGGACCCCTCGGTCTCAAGTTGAACACGCATAGAGCTAAAGAGGAATTCCCCCGTTAGGTCTATTGACACTAACATCAAGCTTATACCTCGTGACATTATCTTTCAAAATGGAAACACGTCTCATCGGCAGTTAGCAGCAAACAGAAATTTTACATCTCCTGCGGGGAACACAGCCCACCGGCTGTTAGCAGCAATGGGTCTCCTGAGGGGAACACATAACAACCGCCTGTTAGCAGCAATTCGTTTCGGTGATCTCCTGAGGGGAAAACGGCACACCAGGTGTTAGCAGCAATGGGTCTCTTGAGGGGAGCATGTCTGAATGGCAATTAGCAGCAGTGACAAACCCTTTTTATCCCCTGTAGTCCAATCAGCAAAAAAAATGCATTAGGGTTAATAAGGTGTACTGTATATTCTCACTTCCTTGCCAAGAATGCCCGCGAAATCGATAAAATCTTGGTATTCAATGTATTTGTATAATGGGAGAAATGGTGTTTACATTTCCCTGGCCGGAAAAATTCCTGTCTGACACTGCCACAAAGAATTAAGGATTCATTACACGATTGTTGGACTTGCCAGTGTATATCTTGTAAAGCGTGTGGGAAGGTTAACAGTATTTCCAGCTCCAAGATAATTTGAACAAATTGTACGATGTCAACACCAAAGCAGCACTCACATAATTAGACATGTAAGGTGTCGTACTGTTTATCAATTGTTTTGGTGTAATTATTAACTTTGTCGATACGAGATGTTATATGCACACCAAGCAGTATGTACATTATAAACACACTCTACAAAAAGTGTGTTTGGCAAATGAACACTTTTCTTGCTTTCAATTTGTCCATGATGACAACTATACAAGTTGGAGTTTGAGGACGAGTAATGAAAAAAAAAATTGCGGTTATCGGTGCTAGTGTCGCCTGCCATCTTGGTTTGTGAATGATATGCCTCATATGACCTTTGACCTCAAACAAATAAGGGTTTCCGTCTAATATCCATAAACCAAGTTTGGTTCCAAATTGAACTTCAACTTTTCAATTAAGGTCAATTTTACATTTTCAGCCTATCTTACAACTTGACCTCACATGATCTTTGACTTCGATATGTGACCTTTGACCTCATCAACATATGAGGGATCCCATATTGCACCTATGACTCAAGTTTGGTTTAAATCCACCGAAGTATGTGGGTATTACAGGCAAATGTTAACCCTTTGTCCAACAGTGGACAAAGTGATCCCTATGTGTCTTCCTGCCTTAATGCAAGCGACACAAAAGGCAGGTGCCACAAAAACTGTAATACAAAATGCTGGAACACAGGAGAGAAAGCGGTTATAAGAAAAGGGGGAAGGGAAAGAAAACACTGAGAATAGAGGTTGTGGGTGCAAAATTTATGAGGTCCTCAAATGCACACTACAGAAAGAGAAGGGATCCGGACCTTGATCCTTTTATTTCACTATTTACAATAAGGCCTGCTCAAGCTCAAGTGCGACCAATACATGCAAAGATTGCTGTTAAATCACTGATATGCAGGCCCGTACGCGGGGTGGGGGGTGGTGGGGGGTGGCCGGTGCGGGGCGCAGGTCGCACCCCAAATTCCACAAAAAGGGGAAAAGGCAAACAATTTTTTTTTTGTCATAAAAGTCTAAAATTTAGGTAAATTTTGTCATAAAAAAGTTACAATTTTGGAAAAAGGACCATTTTACCAATTCCCCAACCTTGGAAAAGAGCGAATTTGGGAAGAAAATACCCCTTTTGAAAAAAAATTTCCCTGCCCTTAAAAAAATCCTGGTAGGACTGACTGGCAACCTCCCGTATAGGTGTACTAGCCTTGTTCAGGAGCTCTAAACAACATCATTCATTGGTTCAACAACGTCTGATATAAATACGTCCCCACATATAAGGAGTGGAGCATATCCCTCCCCCTCCCTAACTAAAACACATGGTGAGAATTCACTCTATTAAACACTTCATTTGAGACCTGGCTATGTTCCATGCTGATTCCACTCGCGAGTTCAATAAGTTCAACTCATGCAGAGCGCCTTGTTCAGTCTGTCAGGCTTTTTCTCTCTCTGCATTTGCAAAAATTTGAATAGATTTTTTTCCCTACCGTATTAACAGCAGGGCGCTCCCACCAATTGGCTTAACACGTCTGGTTGGTAGAGCAGCGAAGAAATATCATCTATAGGTGTTAGGTCCCAAATATAAATTTAATATTTACAATTGGTAAATATAATACCAGTTCTGATGCTATTGTTGGCAAAGCGATGCACTTTGCATGGCTTAAAAAAGAAGTTGACTAAAGAAATAATAACAAACAAATCAAAGCTCAACGTGGCGACCAATACCATGCAAAACTTGCTGTTAAATCACTGATATGCAGGCCCGTACGCGGGGTGTGGGGGGGGGGTCGGGGGGCGCGGGTCGCACCCACCAAATTTCCACAAAAGGGTTACGATATGTTCAAAAAGTCCAAAAAGGGACCAATTTTAGGGGGATTATGGTCCACTTTTATCGAAAAAAGGTCCACTTTTCCAAAAGAAGTCCCTCTTTTAAACCAAAAGGGTCTACTTTTTTTCGAAGTCCCGCACCCCCCCCCCCAAAAATAAATCCTGCTTATGGCCCTGCTGATATGGGTGGTTTCGGGGATGGGGGTCGTGGTACTTTTGTACATGTAGTGTGTCACCTGTTCATTGAGCGGCATGGTGAGTGTTTCACCGGGCATCCCGCTATAGTTAGCCAGTAATAATTTTTATGTATCGTATATATTGTACCATATACTTGGGGTATTCCATGGCTATTGATAAGAATCACTACTAAAACCTCTTACGAGTACTATTTTAGAACTGGTTGTGAGTTTCCTCTTATTAATTCTTCATTATAAAATATAGGCACATTCTTTTTAACCCAAATGGGTGATTTTATGAATTAACCACAAAAAGCACCCTATCATAGAAAGCCATGTTTTTTTCTTTTTTGGTCAAATTCTTTCAGTTGAATGCTATCCTTCCAAATTTATTTAGCTGCTTTTATAATGACTAGTAAATTCACAATCATTGCTGAAAAGATAAAAGAATTAATTTTAGTCCCAATCATCATTTCCAGGATGACTGGCAAGATTTATTATAAATCCAGTATAAAATATTTGGCTGCACAACCGCGTTTTGTACCACAAACAAAGTAAACCTATGCCAACAAAGTCTGCACTAATTTTGCAATGACATTGTTAACGTCAGTGTATACTTACTCCATGTATGGGCATAATTTTTGGTAACTTAGGATCATTTCACTGCATACCCAGCGGGGGAGGCAGCCCCGACAACCATGGGTTTGCAAAAAAATCATAATAAAATCAGCCTTTTTTTGGTTATCAGAGGCCCTCTCCAACCTATAGCACCCCCAAGATCCTCTAGTCATAGGTACACCCCTGCATTAGGTGGAAAAACTGAGGGGCATTTTATTAGAAGTGAGCATTTTTTATAGACCCCTTTATGACCTCCACATCTGTACCCCACACAACTGACGTAAGCCACTTGTTTCAATAGATACGCATACCAAATTTGAACCTGAATTAGCGGTTCATTCATAGGATTTGGGGTATGAACTTGTTTTATATGCCTCGGGCTCACCGTTCATTTCACCGTACTTTTCTGCTAGTTACTTAAAGGCTGACTCATAGATTCCCGATGAGGGCACACTCATTTTCAAACAGATCACGCTTTTTTGCGTTACATACTGCTTGTCCATATACTAACCATTGTGTGAATAACTAAGCTCAATCGAACTCCTTCATATAGAAATCCACAACACGGTATCCTATGGCGCTGTTATACTGTGCACAAAATTTTTTACTCATGGAAACGTAAAATTATCTTCCCTCTCAAAATTTGGATTTTAAGCATTTTTATGTAACTATCGTTAGTTCTGATGACTATTTTTTACAAATATTTCGAATCTCTGAGCAGCCTTTAAATTATTTAATGTAAATTCAGCCTGATATTGCATAATTTTTTACTACTTTTCGGTGTTCGTCACTGCGGCCATGTATAAATGCTTGTTTATACACGTCATTTGATGCGTTTGACCCTCGCGTACGCCGCTACATCTGAAGGTGACATGAACGGCAATCCACTAAAAAGCTAGACATTTTTCAAAATACCACGATACATACCAATGTACTGACCCGCACACACACACACACACACACATATTGTCATCAAGGCCACTCTTTGGACAATTAAAATCAGACAACCAAAAAACGCAAACACCATATAACTGTATTAATCATTGAAACATTGATTTTTTACTCGACAATGAACTGTGCTTATACTAACCTGTAACTTAGCATGTGAGATCAGGAAATTACTCAAGAGCTTCATGTTAATGTGTGCATTTCTAGTGGTACATAATATTCAATTCACTTCAATTCATCAAACTGGCTGCACTGCTAACATTCTAATACCACGTAGTGTTTTGCCACTACAAACATGAAAATAATGTCATTGAAATCTGTCGCTGAAATTGCATATAGATGTAACCGCATGTTACAACAAAAATCATACTAAAATTTAGGCAGGAACGATTCATATTGAGTATGAAATCCAAATTACATTGTAAAGTGAATATTATCCTTTCAGTAAATGACTTACAGTATTAGTGTATATACAACACTCACAACAGGAAGCTAATCGCCTTTTGGGTGAAATTTGGGTGGTTATGGTTTACCAAGTATCTATGTATGGAAATCGGATTGTTCTACAAATACACAGAGTTATTAAAAATCACAACAGTGTTGTCACTGGGTACATGCGGCTAAATGTTTTGTGTTATTTTTCCAATAGTTTCTCAATTTTTGTGTTTGGTCAGCAAAGGGGTTATTAAGGCCGATTCAGACATTTTGAAATATAATTTTTTTGTGTATTAAAAAATACACAGCGTTCACCGAACATGTGTAGTCTGCCGTTGCATGTCGTGAATGGGGTCAAAAGGTCACATGAGTCACAAGGTCACATGGGTCACAAACAGTCCAAGGACGCCATTGTATATACATTAATTGTCATGAAAATGTGCACAGTACGCAGAAACAGTGGGACGTGTACCCTCTAGTGAAAATTTTGTGGAAAAACGTTAATGTCTCGATCGGCAGTTGAAGCAAACATTCCTCCCACGGGAAAATGTCACAGCAAGAATTACATGTAGCAGCAATTCCTTTTCAGTGATCTCCAGAGGGGAAAGGGGCCCCCGCATTTTAGCAGCTGTGGGTTTCTCACAGCGGTACTTCTGGTTCCCAAACCTGACCTTTTGCACTTCTTGCCAAATTTCGGAAGTCAAATTTACATTCAAACGTTGTGAAAGAACCCGAAGTACTTGGCGGAATAGTGCAGGATGGGATGGGAATGGTGTGAAAAAGGGCCATCTAAATATCACTCTAAACGTCACAAACTGTAAACTATCTAGGACTAATCACTCTTTTCGGCCCTGCCAAGACCAGGACATGAACCCTGGACCCCCCTCGTTCCTCTCAGTCCGAGCGCGCAGTGAATATAGCTAAAGAGGAATTCCCATTAGGTTTATTGACACATTAAGCAAGCTTTTACCTCGTGACATTTACTCCCCGTCCTTACAAGGCATGTCCCGGGCCTTAAACTCTAAACGTCAACAAACCATAACTCTAATTTAACTAACCGAGGTACAACACCAGCACTTTATTTCTCATCCCCGCAGAGACTGGACTCGAACCGGGACCCTCGGTCTCAGTTGAACACCTATTTAAAGAGGAATTCCCCCGTTAGGTCCTATTGACACTAACATCAAGCTTATACCTCGTGACCTTATCTTTCACAAATGGAAACACGTCTCACATCGAGTTAGCCAAGCAACAGAAATTTTACATCTCCAGCGGGGAACACGTCCCACCGGCTGTTTAGCAGCAATGGGTCTCCTGAGGGTAACACATAACAACCGCCTGTTAGCAGCAATTCGTTTCGTGGGACTCCTGAGGGGAAAACGGCACACCAGGTGTTAGCAGCATGGGTCTCTTTTGAGGGGAGCATGTCTGAATGGCACTAGCAGCATTGACAAACCTTTTTATCCCTCTGTAGTCCAATAGCAAAAAAATGGCATTAGGGTTAAAAGTTTGTACGTATTTCTCACTCCTGCCGAAGAATGCCCGCGAATCGATAAAATCTTTGTATTCATTAATTTGTATAATGGGAAATGGTGTTTACATTTCCTGCCGGAAAAAATTCTGTCTGACACTGCCACACAAAGAATTAAGGATTCCATTACATGATTGTTGGACTTGCCAGTGTATATCTTGTAAAGCGTGTGGGAAGGGTTACAACAGTATTTCCAGCTCCAAGATAATTTGAAGAAATTGTACGATGTCACACCAAAGCCACTCACATAATTAGCATGTAAGGGTCGTACTGTTTCTCAAATTGTTTTGGTGTAATATTTAAACTTTTGTCGATACAGATGTTTATGCACACCAAGCAGTATGTACATTATAAACACACTCTACAAAAAGTGTGTTTGGCAAATGAACACTTTTTTCTTGCTTCAATTGTGTCCATGATGACAACTATACAAGTTGGAGTTTGAATGACGAGGTAATGAAAAAAAAAATTGCGGTTATCGGTGCTAGTGTCGCCTGCCATCTTGGTTGTGAATGATATGCCTCATATGACCTTTGACCTCAAACAAATAAGGGTTTCCGTCTAATATCCTAACCAAGTTGTTCCAATTGAACTTCAACTTTTCATTAAGGTCAATTTTACATTTTCAGCCATCTACAACTTGACTCTCACATGATCTTTGAACTTCGATATGTGACCTTTGACCTCATCAGCATATGAAGGATCCCAATATTCACCTCTGACTCAAGTTTGGTTTTAAATCCACCGAAGTATGTGGGTATTACAGCAAATGTTTAACCTTTGTCCAACAGTGGACAAAGTGAGTGATCCCTATGTGTCTTCCTGGTCTTCCTGCCTTAATGCAAGCGACACAAAAGGCAGGTGCCACAAAAACTGTAATACAAAATGCTGGAAACACAGAGCGAAAGCGGTAATACGAAAGGGGGAAGGGAAAGAAAACACTGAGAATAGAGGTTGTGGGTGCAAAATTTATGAGGTCCTCAAATGCACACTACAAAAGAGAAGGGATCCGGACCTTGATCCTTTTATTTCACTATTTACAATAAGGCCTGCTCAAGCACAAATGCGATCAAATATGCTAGAAGTGTCCTTAGTCACTGATGGGCACAGTGTGTTTCGGGGTGGGGTCATTATGCCCTTGCCATAGTGTGTCCATTGATGCTTTGTTTCAATTGCTCCCATTTTCTCAGTTATACATGGGGAAAATCAGAAAAACATTTGGTCCTTTCGGGGAGAACGTTCGTATTTGGTGGATCAAATTTTCCCATAATATTGTGTGGTACAATGTAAATTGAGTGAGCAAAATGTACTCTTTGAAGGTCTTTTTCTCAACGAAAAACAAAGACTTTTTTTTTTAATTTTGGAATTGTTGTCAGCTCCATGAATGTACTACAAATTTTAAAGGTTTTTAATACGGCTTTTTAAATTCAAGATGTCAACACATTTAAAGGTGATTGTTCCGATTATGTCTATCGTGTTCTCTACTTGCCTGGCACTTGCACATACGCCGCCATCAATACCGTGGAAACAAACTTTGGCCGTTTTATGGTAGAGCAATAATCACATTGCAAAGCCCTATTCAAACTGTGCTAATATTGATGGTTAACCATTAATTCGTCGGTTTTTCTTTGTTTACATCTTGGGCATGAATGGATTTGAGGGCTCAAATAATTTCAGATGACAATGAGAAAAATACGGCCTTTCATCTGATATCAAAATCGATCTACTTCCGGGCAGGGTTCGCCAGTTTCTTCCACAGACGGAAAAAACGCGTTTTTTTCCGCGTTGTTTTCCACTGAAGAAACTGGTTCTTCCGTTTTCTTCCACTGAAAGCAGAAGAAACTAAAAAAGTAATTGAAAAATGTTCTATTTTGAAGCAAATGACTTACACTTTTTGTTTTTATATTATACAGTGAATGAAATATAGTGAAATAATTAAAAATAACCATTCAGGGCCACCCTTACCTACCCCATGCAATTGCAATTAAACTCACATTTTATTCACAAGGCCTCAATATAACAAATTACTCGAAGAAACTGATTCTCACTTTTCACACCAGCAAGACCAGCAGAGACTCCTTGTAAAGACTAGGACATCTTCAATTTTCAAAACTTTAAACAAAAATATGTCTCCCGAACCCAGGTTCTCCCCACTAGCTTACAACAAGAACAATAATGGTTGCTACTTTTATGATTTGTGTTTTAAAATTAACAAATTGGCCATACAGATTTTAACACGCTTTTTTATTGTTTGCATCTACAATCACAACGGTGAATAAATGTGCACATAGAAAGACTTGGAAAATGGGTTATAACAAGTCAAAACAAAATTGTGAACAAATTTTACTATACTTGCAAGGTATACTAACATGCTATAAACTTGTAATTTGAAAAAAAAAACCAGATTATTTGTAAAGTCACTAAGTTACCTTGATTTCATTGACGTGCAAAGCAGATGAATATGGTGTATTTAGTTTGTTGTTCATAATACATTTTTGTATTTCTTCCAGTTTCTTCCAGTTTCTTCCAGTTTCTTCCAATTTCTTCCAGTTTCTTCCGGAAGAAACCCCTTTTTTCCAGTTTCTTCCATTCATCCGGAAGAAACCTATTTCTTCTTTCCGGAAGTGTCCGAACCCTTCTTCCGGGTAAATCAGGGGGGTCCCAAAGACGAAAGTCAACCAGAATCTTTGGGTGTTTCTGCCGGTAAAGCAGCCGAAAGTCAATGAGATTTTCAACATCTTCTGCCAGGAAAGCATCCGAAAGTAAATCAAAATCAATGATCGGAATGTGCGCTCTACTTCCGAGTGTGCAAATTTTGACCTTGACACATCTGCTAAATTCGGAGGGCCCGACATAAGTCCACAGTGGGGGAAAACCCCGGGGACGTCGGGTGGGCTGTGCATGTGGGATACAACATGGTGACGTAAATTTTTGGAGCTCCTGATGAAAGACTGCTCAGGAGAGCTGGAGGAGCTCCGGAGCTATAGCTCTCCTCAGAAATGAAGGTCTGTTTATGTGCGTGGACGTCTCAAAGTGAATCAGAATCAATTGGTTTTTCAACTTCTCCTGCAGGGAAGATGGCCGAAAGTCAATCAGAATCAATGGGGTGTTTTACGGGAAGATGGCCGAGAGTCAACCAGAATCAATTGGCACCCCTTGATTGCTTTTAAATGACTCTCCGAGTCTCGGACGGGTTAGGGTTAGCCTAACACCATTCACTATGTTTTGCAAGCAATTACTACATACCACACACTACCACAGGCCCTAGGATGGTACACTACCAATTACCACAAGGTACCACAACTGATGTGCACAATCAAACAACTCAGTACCACAGAATACTACAGTGACCGATGGCTGATGTGTTGAACATCCAATCGGTTGTGTTAGGGCTAGTGTCACCAACAGGATGAGTATACATTATGAAATAGGGGTCTCAGTGAGTCCCGGGAATTCGAGTCCCACCCGGGTAGTAAAATTCCCTAAATTTGACTATGATAGACTGGCTAGACTCACTCACTAAAATCATACCGCAACTGATTTCATCTGCAGAAAATGTCCGCTAAATCCTTGAAACGTTTCCATTATAGCTGAGAGTTTCTGTTTAATTTCCTATCTGTGTACATAATCAGTATTTTGGTTCATGCACTCATACACATTGACAACATTTAACATTTAAAGACTGAAAGATGACTGCCGAATTTTGCGCATCCACAAAAACGCAATTCTAGCACCATAAATCTTTCGTATTGTATTCAGTCATGATATCCTCTGGAAACGTAACAAGTTTTAAAAATACATAATGTTTCAAATCATCAAAAGGCAGTCAAATTTCCTATACGCCCAGGGAAACAAAGTGTTACTACGGGTGCCACCATATTATACATTTTTTTTTGTTGATCCTTCTTCAGCTCTTCAGAAATTGCAGCACCCTGTAATTATGCGGAATTCCAAAGGCATTCGAAAACCACAAATGACCGCAACTACAAAAGTTTATCATCATATGACCGGGTCTGAAACTGGTCTGAGCAATTTAACTCACATTTTTACCTCAAAACTATTTCACTCTTGGAGCAAAATTCTCAAGAGTGAATGACAATTCTGAAGAGTGAAACCTCAACTAAATGTCACAGAGAACAGAAAATTGTAGACTTCATTCTATAGATTATTTTTTCAAAGAATGAAATGCAAGGTTCAAGATAGTATTTTACTTTCGATATGAAGTGAGTGAAATAACTGTCTGTTTTCACTTTTTAGGGCTGTGAAGTAATGTTTGATAATAAAAATACATGGTTAATTGCCTATGGTGTGTTGAGTGTAAATTTTACAACTCATGGAACTTGGTAAGCCTAAATTCAAACGTAAATTCATGTTAAAATTTAAATACTTGAATCAATTTTTCATTTTTTTTAAGATTCGCGTACCCGGCCACTCACTCAAAAGAAATTTGGGTACCCGGGAGCCAAGATACGCAAAAAGGATACCCCTATTATGAAACCTTGAAGACTTACAATGGAGCCCGGAGGAATATAGTTGAAAATATGCTGCTTGGACCTTCATGGTTACTTCTGTCAGTCAGATACACGATTTAGAAAAGGAGATCCGGTCTGGCCGCCATTGTTTGTCCGGCCCATGGACGAGCTATTGGGGGTATTCGTAAATGTTCGCAAATGCATTTAATGGCATCTCGGAATATTTCGTTAGCGTATGCGTTGGCAGCGTCTTCAGCGTTAACTTGTGCAAAAGCGTTGTATGTGGTACGACCCGCATAACATTCGTTTTCATGATGCTGGCGCCTTTGTATTTGCTGCTCGACAAAACAGCATCGATTGTTTATTTTTATGATAATTATTAACTCAAAGAATATAGAGTTCACATTGTAGAAAAGCTGTGATTGTGACGACATGCTTTTCACATAATCAGCGGTCTTTTATTGTCTAGAGTGGGCCAGAGCTAATTTACGTTTGGATGGGATAGGGAAGAAAGTGATATGAAGAATAAAAAGTACAACAACTAGTTATGTTGCAATCTCTAATTAAGTTGGAAAGCACCAAAAAACAGCTCGGCATGAGTCATCAAGTACTAGAAAAAAGGGACCTGTTAGCGAACATGCACTGAGTGAAAAAAATTTTACAGTATTATAAGGACGTCCATTTCGGCCAACAAAATACGGTAACAAAGCGTCATATTTGCTAAAAAAGAAATTAATCATAAAAACACTCAAATGTATAATTCGTTAAGTTATTACAGGTTTTGAGAACGTATATAGAATTAAAAACAATACACTGACGCCCACTAATGTAGAACTTTTTTACATTGTGTACCCGTCAAAATTTACACTTTTGTAAAATTACAATCAAAACCTGGTCAAAACCTGTTAAAAATTTGCAATACCGTATTTTGTGACAGAATGGGATAGGACTGTATAAACCGTGAAATACATTTTTTACTGTAAACTGTTCGTTAGCAATTACATAGTATATTTGATATTGACATTATTTAAAAATGAATAAGAGCGACAGTTTTAAATTTAGTCAAATAGGCCTGAAAATGTTAAACATAAAATACAATTTTGCTTGTATTTCAATACCGCAAAAGACGGTATTTATAGCCTTTTTATAATACGTGACGGTAAATTTTTAGGGTAAAGGTATTAACGTCTAAGGAGTGAGTTCTTTCATTAAATAATAAGGCCCTCATGATAAAAACATTGAATTAGGTGAACTTTGCTGAATGTACTTAATATTATTTCAAATTACATATAGAAGTTTTAACCAGCCCGTGCACTTCCCCAAATCAAGACAAAACGTTTTTGTCAACAGCCGTTTTAAAGGTGTATAAACACACACAACAAAAAATGATTGGATTACGGAATACCCGTAAATTTTCCGTTTTTACGGAGAAGTAGATAGCTGGTTATATAGTCAGCCATTTATTTCAAAATTACAAAACTTTTGTAACAGTCGTGGCACTTCCCCAAATCAAGACAAAACGATTTGCCAACAGCAGTTTTTAACTGTATAAATAAAAACACAAATGGATTGGATACGGAAATCCCGTAAATTTTCCGTTTTTAAGGAGAAGTAGATAGTAGATAGCTGGTTAAAAACCGTATAGTCAGCCCTTTGCTCTTAAATGGGAGTTGAGGATGATAGCCATAAATAATATTGCGTTCTGCGTGAAAAACAGACATTGGCATTTCACAAAATAAAAAAACGAGGGTCGGCTCCGTAAATGTAAATCCAAGTATTCACCCTAAGTTTTAAGGTATTGTATTTAAATTATCTCAAATGACTGGTATCCTTTAATGTGTTGCTGCGGGGGGCGATTGTTCTGATCGAAGATATTATTTTTGTGAAAATCCTTCACCTCCCCACCCCCACACACACACACTTACACCGTACTGACCATGTCTCTCTACAATTACTCTATCAAAATTGAGATTTTGTTATCAGCACGGATTCAAATGTTGTCGGACAATACTGACCAATTTAATTCAATTTTGCTTACAACTGTTCACCACCGGACCCGATTTAATGTACCGATTTAATCAAAATTGTAATCAGAGTTTTTGGTGACATGTGAGGGAGAAAAATTTTTTCTCAGAATTGTTTTTCCCCATCATACACAAGTAGACCAACAACAAAAAGATTAAAAATTAGCAATGAGGGAAATTATTTTATGGTCCACAACCACGGCCCACCCTGCCATGACAAATGTGATCGGAAGGAGGGGGATTGTTTGACACCGACGGCACCTTCGATCTTTGTGCCATGCAAAATCTTTACGCAACCACCTGCGGTTGCTTCGATGAGACGCTTCCCGGTAATACGACACAGATCTGGCGTTCGTACCTTTTCATGTGTTCTCGGTAAAAACACGCATCCCCCAATAGCGCGTATTTTTGGTGGTGGTTACAAAGATTTTGTACAGGGCCGGGTATAGGCCAGACGGGATCTTCCTTTTCGATATCTGTCAGTAAGATATGATCTAAACCAGGCAACAGAGACTCTGCGATACCAAGACTGGTTTCAAACCGTCAAAATATCATGGCAATGGTATCAGAAGGCAGCATAGTCAAAGATATACACGCAGACAATTTGATGTTGTGTCAGCAAAAGTATGGTGAACATGAAAAACCTGATTTCCGCGGCCGCGATTTTCGGGACAATTCCGTTGTTTTTCCGCACACAAAAAAAAAATCATCATTTTCCGCGCCAAATCTGCGCTGAAATGAAAATTGTACCGAATCCATGTAATTATGCACCGAGAGGGGTCCATGTAACAACACATCCATTGTACAGACGTGTAAATAAAAATCCGGCTATCGATCATGTCGAGGAAAAATACGAAAAAATCAATCCTATAATCACGGCGACCCTTTAAACAAAATTCATATTAAGAATCCAAATAAGACGCAAGCGCAAGCGTGTCAATCGGCACAACGCACAGCGACACTGCTAGGCAATTTGTTTTCTAGCGCTTTTGTGTTCGCTCCCGATTGAGTTACAGTAACGCAAACCTTGCCCCCATAAATTAAATGGATCAATCCAAATATTGCCGTAAACAACAGTTCATTCCATATGTAAACGGGGGGGAGGGGGTGCTGACAATTGCGTAAAAAAGAATAAACAACAGAATTAAGTCTGGATTATTTGTTTTAAATCATTTAAAAATGACATATAGATTTGAAATCCAAATAATATCTCGCTGCGGGGTTTGTTACATTGCAAAAATATGAAAAGATCGTACTTGCTTGGCAGGCTTTGCCACATGGAGACCGCTGCCCTGGATGCATGGCCACATGGCCCGGTGGTGAAATTTGATACAAAACAATTAATATTTTGCATTATTTAATTTATTTATGATGTATTCAAATTTGCAATCAGAAATTACATTACATGTGGGTTGGGTGATAAATTTGTGTGGTCATGAGCTGTGAAGTCAAACAAAAAAACAAGTCAGTATTCGTGTATAAAGCTGAGAACTGTCTTGGGGAAATTCCCTGAGCCGTTCGAACTCAGTCAGGGGAATGAAGCAAATCAGCTAGCTCAGTATCTTGACCCGGGATCTTGACAGTTGACACGGGGAATGGACCAGCTGAGCAAATCAGGATTTCACTAGTCTATACCATTTTATTCAAACCTTAGGATACACACAAGGTACCAAGAACGGATTATTTATACACAAATGAAATACATGCATGCATTCAAGGATGAATAAAACTCGCCATCACTGCCTTTTCATCTATTTTTATGACATATCCAAGCAGTGGTCATCTCCAGGTAAATATTAAGAGCAATTGATAACATGTTCAAACCATGACCCGATCGCTGAATGGGGTTGGGATTTGAGTCCTTTCCGTGATAATTAGCATACTTACATGATCACAAAGTGGATATGGTTGCAATCTTGTACTTGATCGTTTTTAAAAAAAAGTCAGACAATGTATGACTTTTTCTAGTAGTTTTCTGCGCAAATGCGGGGCATTCCGTACGGAAAGGCAAAATCCGCGCTGGAAAGGCAAAATCCACGCATAACAATTAACACGTCATTTTACGCAATCGCGAATTCTCCCGGACCCTAGAACAGGGTTCATTGATAGGATGAGGGCTAACTACCATGGATCGAAAATTGGTCGTGGTTTCCCTACAAGTCAACATGAGATGACAGAGTAAATACTTAAAATAATTCTTTTCCTGGAGATGGGCCAGTACACCACAAGTGTCCAAAAACACATGTGGGAATTGGATATCCGAACTTTTTTGTCAAAAAATGAATTTTCCCCTATTCCACACTGGGTGTCTAGGAAATTGGACACTTTTCTGTGAACTTTTATGACGTTATGTGACGTAATGCTAGGCATGTTGGTACTCAGTTGGTATCAATAGAAAAGAGAAGGACCACATTAGCTATTGGTACACAGATCGAATCGTGTTAGGGGATAAATAAACCCACTTAAACACACGGAAAGGGTATTGAAAACCACTGTACATATCTCTCCATTAGCAGAGTGGACACCAAATGCAAATGTTTACATGCCTCAGTCTAACTAATACATAAAATGAGTCCACTAGAATCAAATAGACATGATACCCACATTAATCCAAATGCATCCTTAGATGAAGTGTGAGAAACCGTCTTGTGGTCTCCCCGTTAAGCCTGCGTAGCAAAGCAAAGTTAAAACTGCGAAGCAGCAAACCAAGAGAACTAATCTCTGCAACTCCAAACCTACTGTTTTCCATTAACATCATTTCTTAAGTATACCCATCATGAATAGACCTCAAGCGCAGGCCTTTTCTAAGGTCTGCCTTGACGATAGTGTCATGAATGTGGAGGGTTTCCAGTGCCAAAAAGTACCATCATTGCTGATGTGTAACAATCTCCATTGCGATGTCCTATGTCTGCCAGGGAAACCCACGCGAAGGAATCAAATAACAGCGCCCAACCATACCCAGGAATGGTCCTTGCCAACGATAGACCACATCGGACCAATACAGAAGTGCATATTGTGAGAAACAGGTACCGAAGTAGAAGCAACATCAATGTATGCTGACAATAACATCGAAGTCCTCACAATTGGCTTAGTCTGTCATAGTTACATCTGTCTACAACCTCATCAGTAGACTTCGAGCACCCTCAGCTCAACACTGGGAATTCCACCAAACCCACTCTTTATTGGCGACTTTCAACAGCCATAGTACCCATTGGGGTTACAATGAAAACTAACAAAACGACGGGACAAGCTGTAGAAGAATGGTAGACCAACAAATCTACGTCTCCTTCACGGTCCTAAGCTGCCGACATCATTTCATAGTGCCCGCGGACGAGTAGGTTATAAACCTGATCTAGCTATTTTTTAGCAAAAACATCTCTAACCTTTGTAGCAAGATTGTTCTGGATCTGTTCCACAACACTCACATCGACCAATCGGTATCCAAGTCAACGCTTGCCAGTAAGACCAAACACGTGCCGTTTAAGCGCCGCTCTAACTACAAGAAAGCAGACTTGATGACCTGGATCAGAACGTGAAGAAGGAATGCCCCAAAAAAAAAACCCCATACTATGACCAAATTGCCCAATAGTGAAAAGACTGCCCGGGGATTCATGCCCGGAGGCTGTAGGACGAAATATGTACCAGGCCTTTCCAAGGAATGGCTAAAGAATTACAAGAGTATATCACCATGTTTGACGCTGATCCTTTTTCGGCTGATACAACTGCTAAGGTTGAGGAAGTCTCGGAGGAGGATTTCCCAGGAAAAAGATCAAAACCGGGCACACTTTAATTGAATTCCACCGATATGACCCATAAACAGCAAGAAAGCATGTCTACCATCGAAGCTACGAGGGGAATCCAACAGAACCCCACAGCAGCCAAATGGTACACCCAACCAAGTTGCCCCCAAACTGCTTTGAAATGGCAATGTGCAGCAAAGAAAACCCAATTAGATCAACAGACCATAAGAGGTATAAGTGGTTTACTCGCCCTTCAACATGGGCGAACTGGATCCGGGTATTGATAAAAAACTTCAACCAGGAAAAGAATAGCCTTGACAACATCTCTACTGAGCAACTAAAGAATTTTGGCCCCAGTAGCAAAGGAATGGCTTCTTGAGCTCTACAATTGCTGCCTTAGTTCCCACAGTTCCCCCAAGATCGGAGGAAAAGCAATGTTATGGCCACTCCTAAAGATGGGAAAGATCCATCCAACCCTAAGAGCTACAGACCTATATCACTCCTTAGCCATAGCTACAAGCTCTTTGACGCCTCCTGCTTCAATCGTATCGCACCGGGATAGACGAACACCTCATACCAGAACAAACAGGTTTCCGGCAAGGCAAATCAACACAAGGCCAAGTATCAACCTAACTCATCACATGAGGATGGTTTAGAGAAGGGTATGGTAACCGGAGCTGTCCCCTATCGAAACTGTTTCTTCCGGGCACCGCGGTATTTATTCCCCATTCGCCCCGTCGACGGTTCGCTTCATTTTTTCTATTTCTTGTCCTGAAGTCTTTTACCTTATTTTTCCTTTTTCCAGCACAGACTGCACGAAATTTGATTTGACACAACTGGACAAAGGGTTAACTCACAGCATTGCCCCCCTACTCCATAAGAATCTGGAAATTACCAAGGACATCGCTTGTTGACGAGCTTATCCGTGGATTTGATGGCTAAAACAGGATGTCTTTGTTCAGCTAGGAGCAAAGAGAAGCCGATGGCGTAGGCTCCAAAGAATGGTTCTACCACAAGGGAGTGTGCTTGCACCTCTCCTGTTCAAACTAATATACAAATGACCAACCTAGGAGTGCGGAACCTGTCGTTTATTTATGCAGACGATCTTGGAATAGCGCACAAGATGCCGACTTCACACTTGTTGAAGAGAGAATCTCCAAAGCTTTGGATTGAACTCACTCCTTATTGAGGAAAACCACCTACGTGCAATTTCATCCAAGACACAGATGTGTGCTTTCCGAAAACCGTAGTGATGAAAGCCAAAACATCCGCTTAAAGTTACCTGGTCTGGGAATCCCGGAGCACTGTGATAACCCTGTCTACCTAGGAGTCACCTTGGACGCACTTCTCTTATAAGACCCACATTGAGAAGACGAAGGGTAAGTAGTTCACGCAATAACATCTTCAAACAAAATCACTGGCACCAGATGGGGTGCTCGCCCACTTACCCTAGATCGACGGCACTGGCCCTTGTGCTACTGTGCAGAGTATGCTTGCTCCGTATGGGAAAGATCAACCATGCAAGAAGCTTGATCCCCCCCACCCAAAGCGTTAAAGTTGCTCTGCCCGGCTATCACAGGTGCCTCCATACAACACCAAGGAAAAACTTGCTACATCCTAGCAGGATTGCCCACCAGACATCCGTTAGTTTAGCCCCACCGTAGCGAGCTGCAGAGCGTAGCATGGCCAAGTATCCAATGGAAAGCACCCTAGTCTGGACAGATACCTGCTGCCAACCGCCTTAAATCTAGAGAGAGGTTCTTAAGCAAAGTACAACTCTCTTGAAACAGTCTCTAAGGAGGTAAAGAGAGTCGGCCCCCCTTGTGGAAAGAAAGAATTTGCCATAAACAAATGTAAAATCTATCGGTATTGAACATGGCTGGCATCTTCCACCTGGAGCCTGACTCCTCATGGGCCGAATGCGATTTGCCTCAATAGAGTGAGAACCAGAAACTGGACGATCTAGGTTTCCTTGCAGAGAAGTGGGGCTATCTGGAAGCAGACCAGGATACTACGGGGTTGGGGAACAGAACCAAGAACAATTGGAACAACGCTTGGTATGCCCACTGCGGAGCAACAATGCACAAAACACAAGGACCTTGCGGAATTAAGGTGAAGCAGCCAAGCGTTGTACCCATCTCTGGCTGGCTCATATTTGAGAACCACAGTGTTTGGACACGATAAGAAGAAGATCCTTTCAGAACAACTTTTTGACATGCTCAATCTCATGGAAATCAAGAGAACTTGGAATTGTGCACACAGTTCAGAAAGTTCCTATGTTATTATTGACATGAGAAACAAATGAAGATGTTCAAGGAGCATTTTCTCACCCCATTCAGCTCTGCCCAATCAAATCTATTAAATGGGAGGTCTATCAACCAGTGTTCAGGCCTAAAAAAAAAGATGCTATTTTGCCCTTTTGTCGATTTTTTTTTTAATACAGACACCAGGAGAAAGCAATGCATCAAATTTATTGTTTCTAAAAAAGTCTTTTAAAACATGTCTTTCAAAAATGGACACTGATTCACCACGACCAACATTCTGCCAAGGCGCGATTAGGTAGTGCAGCCACCAATACCTTCCAACTGTAGCACAGACGATTTGTTATCTAAGAAGTCGGACAAACTATCAAAATGTCGCATCCAAATGACCAGATTGCAACAGGGTAATTAAAATAACAACGTACAAGCACGTACTTGCTGTGAAACACACAGCGTAGCTGTCAGAGCTATCTTTAAATCACACGCAATTTTGACAGTATTGTAACCACATTATTTCATGGACGATATTAAAAAGTATATCTAACAATGTGTCAAAAAATTATTTGATGAAAAAAACCTTTATACCAGAAGTTGCAAAACCCATCCTTTCTTGTAGAGTTGCACAATGCCATGTGTACCAAAACCAACACACCTATCAATGGTGGTTGAATTCAGCTACTCTACCTCTTCCCAGAACAGGCAGTTCTAGTATTGGGACGTGCACTAAGGATCAGCATGGCTCGAAAAAGTGGGGAGGTGAATATGGGGAAGCTTCTTACCCCAAGAAAGTTGGCCATTGGAGGCGTTAAAGTTGGCCATTTGGAGGGTTATGGAGGGTTATTATTAAACGGGCCATTTGAGAGGAAGGGAAATTTACAAATAGATATGAGCGGGAAAGCTGTGGGAAATGCGACTATCTTCCCGGAAATAACATTTTTTCGAGCACTGAGGATCAGGAATGCATGCGTATTTGCTACCGAAAATCAGAAAATATGGAATAAACTGCTTGAAATGTGAAACAGAACTTTCTGTAAATGATATTCTTGAACTGAACGGTTCCGTTAATCAAAATTTTAATACCGCCGCCCGGTTACACTTTGACACCTCAGTCACTTTGTCTTGACCCGGAAGGAAAATCGGTGTCTACAAAATAGGCGTGGCTAAGGTCAATAATGTTGGTCAATAATACTAATACGTACCCTGATTGGGTTAATTATATAGTTATAAATTAATTTTATGTCAATAACATTTTATCCAGTAATAAAGTCTGAAGGCTTTTATCCAACAATTGTAGGTACAGTATTAATGTTTTGTATCATGAAAGCGAACACGTTTTACGAAATTTATCCTTTCTACGAGGAAGCTTTTTCTCGTTTGCCGTTAATATTAAAATGTGCAATAATTCTACCGGAGTGAATTGCTTTGGGGAATTGGTTTGCCTGAGCTTGGGGGGGGTAGAGGTTGTATTAAAAGGATATTGTATTTAAAATTCATTTTGAGGGTGTTTAATTTGTGTATTTTGATATTTTTTCCCTTCTAAATTCGAAATTTAAAAATTAAAAAAAAAAAAGCGACCTGTATTTCCGATTTTTGGGTCTGTCAAGAAAAGGACAAACCAACCTTTTTTTAGGCTTATGTATTGGCGTGCAAGAGTGCAAACACATTGTTAATTATGGGCATAAGAAGCCACATGCCATTATATAGAAAAGCTGTGTTTGTAAACAGAAAAAAATACTGAAAACACAATTCAGTTACTGTCTGTGGAGTCTGTGATAGTCGAGGGAGTAATCTATTGAGTACCCAAAAGATCAAGTGTCTGTCAATTCCTGTGTTGTGTTCGGCATGTTGGTACTTCTCTCCAAACGAGTGCATCAATGATATGAAACGTCTACCATCAATTGGGATGGTTAGGGAATTCATGCGTAGTTGTGGGGGTATAGGTCAGGTCAGGTCAATTGACATATACCCCATGGGTCTTTAGCAAGTTTGGGGGCTATACAACTTAAGTGGAAGAATGTTTGATAATTTTGGGGTCAAAGGTCTCAAGTAGGGTATTGAGGTCCAAGGGGCATATGGCCATAAGAGGGCATTCGGTGCATACCATAAGGGTCTGGGACCGGGGTTTTTATATTATTTTTAGGCGGGTCCTTGGATTTGGCTATCACCTGTGGTTTTGCGCTCACTGGATTGAAATGACCCGGGTTTTGCGGTTCCTTTGTACCTTTAATGACCCCTGATGCACCTTGTCAATGACCTTTAAAAGGTTCGTCATCAACAATCGACCTCACCCACCCACGTGTCGCCATGGATACACCAACAGTTTACCCCATTTGGACCTTGCATGACCCTGATGAACTTGTCGTGACTAACTATCACCATACCCCAAACTCCTCTCCATACGTCAAAGCACAGACACGTTACACGATAACGACCCCTGGATGACCTTCGACCCAAATGACCCCTCGAATACGTGACCAAAAAACTCGTACGGCGAAACTCTACCACCATACCAAAACTCATAATTGATACGTAAAAGCACGGCCAAGCCACCCAAAAATGAACCCCGAATGACTTTGACACCAAAAATTTCAGTGACTGTATTTTGAGGCGCGCGATCGCTCTAACGCGCCTTGCGAGCGCTTGAAACAGGTTACCATCGCGCGATTCATCGCTCGCCTTAGAAAAGGAGTAAAAATTTAGACTTCGGGTCAGGACCAAAATGAGGGCCTGATTGTCAATATGTGACGGGCCGCGGACAATGCTGAATTGGAAAACGCTACGTTAGAACAATTTACCGTACGGTCAGTTCAGAAATCACTTTCAACAGAAAGCTTCGTGGCACATTCAGATTTTATTCACATAACTTTCTGCATTTTGGTCACTAAAATATTGAATGCAGTCTTAGCTTAGTGCACGGTTCCACCAATAGTAGAAATAAGCTGGTTAGGAGAGGCTAGAGTAGCCGAATTTGACAACATTATAGGTTGTATGTTGGTGTACACGTCATGGCATTAAATTTTCGTAACAGCTCCACTTGGCAGCTCTTCTGGGAATTTCAAGAAGAGTTTTTAACAGCTCGCCTGCCATTTTCAAATACAGTTCCCTGCAAAAGGACCCCTCGAAAACGTGACCACAACACTCATACGGAGAAAACTCTACCATCATACCAAAACTATAATCCATATTAGTTTCAAGCACAGCCACGTTACCTCGTAACGACCCTGGATGACCTTGACCCCAAAAAATGACCCCTCGAAAAAAATGACCAAAAAATCTCGTACGGCGAAACTCTACCACCATACCAAAACTCATATCCATACGTCAAAGCACAGCCATGTACCCAATAACGACCCCTGGATGACTTTGACCCAAACTGACCCCTCGAAAACAGGACCACTAAACGCGTAGGCGAAAACGCTTACCACCATACCAAAACTCATATCCATACGTCAAAGAACGGTTAAGGTATCCGATAACGACCCTGGATGACCTTTGCAGAGCTGCCAACATTGAGATTTTGGGAAATCAGGGAGTTTGTTTGGAATCAGGGAGATTTGATCTTGCAATCAGGGAGATTTGATCTTGAATCAGGGAGATTTGATCTTGGGAATCGGGAGATTTGATCTTGGAATCAGGAGGAGATTTGATTGAGAATAGGGGAGATTTAAAAAATAGCGAGCATTTCAGTGTTCGTTCGTTCATGACGTCCCAAAATCACAGTGGAGATCCGTCTTAACCACTTATAGATTCATCATCCAGGTTGATCCGGCCTGGAAGCTCTGGGGAACTTGTAGACCTCACATTCATCTATGAATTTTGCTGGTTTTGTGGCTCTCCACAACGCAGTTTGGTGAAGTTTCTACTTTCGATCTTGTGAAGGAAGTTCCTTGTACGACCAACGCCAGTTTTCTGATGTCTGTTGAGTTGACCCTGCTTTTTCCTATCAAGGTCACAGCCTTTTGGCTTGCCTAGATGGGCTGTCCACAAACGTCGTTCAGGTTCAAAGTAGAGGATGAACATTGGGCTCATAACCAGCTGTCATTGATCAGGATGATCGCTATGGAATAACTGTGCTGCAGTGTCATGGATTGGGTAGCAAGTGATTCCGTGGAATCTCGATCCTCAAAGGGTGTTTGGTGGTGGGATTAAGTCTAACCAGGTTTCATCACATTTCCTGGCGAGCTTGAATCTCGTCTGAAGGTTCCTCCCTAAGTTGCAGGAGCGATGCCAGAGACATAATGGAAAGTTAGTCTAAGGCGTCGCCAAAATGCAAACCACTAACGGTCTCATTGCATCATTCAGACCGACATCAATCTTGTGTGAGTACGCTGTGAACTCCATACTGGTGCAGCCTATTCACAGTCAGCGGTGGCAGTATGCCAAGGCAACAGTTGATTGTATGTCTGTGTCCAAAGATGCACCCCATCCAGTTGAAATGAAAAGTCGTAAAAAGTAAAAGTCAACTTTAAAGAAGGCTCCTAACTTGAAAAACGGAAGCCTCCTCACAAACATATTAACTGCACCATGAGATAGAGGTCTTAAAATAAAGCTTTCCTTCCCCCCGAAAAAATTGACAGGCCTCTTCCGCCGTCTGACAGACCCTGTTTAGGGACTGTCAGTGGGAAACAAATTCCACACCAGGCACTATAATAATTATAACCTAACACATTTGCACTACAGCAACTATGGAGGCAATCTTCAAAAAGGAAACAGCAAATCACAACAGGTTCATTATCTGGTAGCCCTATCCCTTTGCAAACCCCTGAGTTAATTTGGTTAACCTTTACCCCTAACCACCGGGTCGTTTTTTGCCGAACGTTCAGCCCAGATGCAACGAGATGCCATCTATTTTTATTTTTAAACGGCCGCAATGAATGAGAAAAAAATTTTTTGCGTTTTCATTGCATCTCGGACGTTTTTTTGCCGGCACACAGGAATACGTAGCGTACAGTCGTTAAACGGCCAGATGCCAACGAAGAACATCGCGTAATTTTCCCGAAGGAGACGCCCAATGCACGAGGAACATCGCGTAATTTTCCCGGAAGACGGCCCAGATGCAAGAGGGAACATCGCTCATGTTTTCCGGAAGACGGCCCAGATGTCAACGAGGAACATCGCGTCATTTTCCCCCGGAGACGGCTCAGAGCCAACGAGGAACATCGTGTCAGTTTCCCCCTGAAGAACGGCCCAGATGCAATGAGACGCATTGGCCTCCAAGTGTTCGATCTCTTGCCGGGAAAAACGGCCGATAATGCAATGACACGCATTGCACCTTTCTGCCGGGGAACCGGCCGAGATGCAAGGAGAACCAAAAGCGTCTCATAGCGGAAAACTTCCAAATCAATTAGAGCAATTTTAAATGTAACTAGAGCTAACGATTCTTACAAAATTATAATTTGGTTAAGCAGTGAATCTGAAATATTTACCAGCCTATATAGATGCAAATGTTACGCGTAAGCCAAGTTTAAAGCTTCCCCTCAATTTCGCAGTGGTTTCACGCAGCCTTATAGGTTAAAACATGAGGAAATCTTTGCGTAAGGAGTGCAACACGCAAGGCATATAGGAAAAAAAAGCGCCGCCGTGGCCAGGCTTACGTTAAATGCTAAGCTTTGGTGTAATTTTTAGGTTTTAAAAACAGTCCAAAAATAAGAGTTAGGGTACTTTGCCGGCTTTTTTAAACATGCCTGTGGCCCTGCCACGTTAGATGTAAAATTTGGTGTAAATTTGAGGGTTAAAAACAGTCTAAAACGAAGACTAAGTGGTTGTTTCGCCGTTCCTCCGCGTTGCCCAACTACAACCTTAACGGTCTCATTTTTAGAACGGCTTGTTACCCTCAAATTTACACCAAAGTTAGCATTTAACGTGCAGGGCACGCAGTTGCAGTTTCAAAACATAGATACGCACTTAACGTAGCCAGCCACGCCTTAAGCCGGACATAAAGAGAACACCCATTCGTCTTTGCGAATAGGTCCCTCTGTTCTCGGAAACAGAAGTCGAGCAAAAAGCAACCATAAGTACGCCCTATTCAGATTTGAAACTTTACAACTCAGGAAATATTTGGTCATATAAGTACAATACAACTGGTGATCTACTCTGTAAAATAGCCACTATATTGATATCAAACGGGCTTACAGTGCCATTACCTTTGCATCTTTTCCCCCGGTTTGTTTACAAACCTGTTCGGAACTTTAGCATATCGGCCTATTATTAGGCCGTGGACCGTTTTCTGGATTCCTTACCTGTTTATGAAGTTAGAGGCCTAAACCTTAGTCACCATGGAAAATGTTGACTGTAAATAAGCAGTAAAGTTTCAAACTATGACTAGCAAGAAAAACGCAACTCAGATGCAATCATTTCACATTTGTGTTACCTTTAAAACTCCAGGTGTCCGCCACCAAACCGAGCCGCAATTTTGTAGCACCAGGTTCTGCCAAGCCCGTAGCACATACTTTAGGCGTATAATGACTGCCCTAAAAGCCGGCGCATACTTTATCCGTTCTTTGGAGGGCCCAGCTTTCAGGCTAAACCCACATGCCCTCTTACATCTCTTTCGCCCCGCCAATCCGCCGTGCTCTAATAACTCATCATCATATTCTCATCTAATTTTAATTAATCATGGATCCCTTTTCATAGGCCTAGTTGAGAGCACCTCCTTTGCTTTATCCTTCCAATGGGGGCTCCCTGGCTATCCGTCTGGCCTTTGTTCACGATTATTGATCCTTTTTCCATCGCCATCTTTTGAGAGCAACTTCATCTTCGGCAGCAGGACCCGGCATTTCCCACTAGTGGGTGATTATACCGAGAGCGGCTCTCCCCCCCCCCAAAACTCCGCTGGAGAGAGCTAAAATGGACAAGTGCCGTAATGCGAAATCTGGATTTTGATCTAGGGACCTTTCGGTAAGCGTTTACATTGGTTGTGTACAAACAAAAATGGTATCCCCTGCGCAGAGGTCAGAAAGCCGGCCTGTAGCGGTTGGAGCCTGGCTCGGGACACGAACGTATCTATATGATAGGTACGGGGATGGTTAGAGAAGAAAAATAATATCAGAGAAATAAGGCAAACAGAGGTGGCTGGAGGCGGGGGTTTTAAGGGGGATGTGGTCTTACTTGACAATTCACGACAGCGAATAAACGGTAAGACGGACCTGACCCGTTCCTATGGCCTCTTTACCAAGAATCACCCAAGATCCAATAGTCAGACCTGTTTGGTGAAAAAAAGTGACTAAGTCCCAGAGGGGACCGCTTCCTTCCTTGGTCTTCAGCAGGAAAGCATTGCGCTATAGGTAGGGGGCTAAAGTGGTTCTTTTCCTGGTTTTGGACCCTGGCGGCCCGTTGTGGGTGAATTTTACCGGAGCGACTCTCCGCTTATATTCATCACACGATATTACATATCTACCCCTTTCAATTCACAGATCTTGATCCACTGAGAGCGCGTCCGCAAGGAACCGGTCATGGTCCCCTTCTTATACCGTATTTCGCTGCCCGTGAATCTGTCCGTCAGACACACCATACTCTTATAAATATACGTTCTGGTCCCGTACCAGGCCCCAGCCGCACAGTGGCCGGCGTTTTCTGACCTCGCGCATGTTGTCATTTTTGTACACAACCGGACACGGCCCTTGGGCTTATTTGTCGGCTGATTGGTACGTATAACACTTTGCGCCAACATTGTTTTTCGGGCAAGCAGATCCGGTCTTTTCCCACTAGTGGGTGATTTTTTGACCGAGAGCGCTCTCCGCTTGAAAGAGCTACTAAAGTGACAGAGCGGACTGCCTTCCTTGATCTTTAGCAGAAATGGGGAAGCGATAAGGTAGGGCTAAGTGGTTTTGGTTTGAACCCTGGCCGGCCCGGCCGTTGCTGTATTTGTCGTGCTGATTTGGTAGTTAAGAAGTCAGAGCGGACCGCTTGTCTCACGCAGTTAAAAATAACGCAAAGACAGGAAACATGGCCCGGGTTCCTTGCTCTTTGCCAAGAGATTCAACCCCAGATCCAGGCGTATAAATGGCTGCCCTAAAGCCGGCGCCTACTTTTTCTATAATTCCGTTCTTTGGAGGCCAGCTTCAGGCTAAACCCACATTCCCTCTTACATGCATCTTGGAAGTTTCGCCCGCCGTGCTCCCTAATACATCATCATCATATCTCATATCTATTTTAAATGACATTGATTCCTTTCATAGGCCTAATTTTGAGAGCACTCCTTTTTGCTTTATTCTTCCCATGTGGGCTCCCGTCTATCCTTCTGCCTTTGTTTCAATCACGGATTGTGCATCGCTTTTCACATCGGCATCTTCTTTTTGAGAGCACTCGCTTCGGCAAAACCCGGCATTTTCCCACTAAGTTCGGTGATTTTACCGAGAGCGGCTTCCGACTGGAGAGAGCTAAATGGACATGTGCCGATGCGAAATCTGGATTTTGATCTAGGAGGGACGCTTTTCGGTAGCGTTACAACATTTTGGTTGTGTACAAAATGTACCTGCGCAGAGGTCAGAAAGCCGGCTGTAGCGGCTGGAGCCTTACTCGGGACAAGAACTATATATATAGAGGGATGGTGTGTCTGACGTGCATATTCACTGACAGCAATACGGTAAACTGGAACATGACCCGGTTTTCCTATTGCTCTTTACCCAGATATCACCCAAGACCCAATATGTACACGTTTTGGGGTGAAGTGACTAAGTCCAGAGGGGACCGCTTCCTTGGTCTTCAGCAGAAAAGCATTCGCTATAGTAGGGGGCTAAGTGGTTCTGGTTTTGGACCCTGGCCGCCCGGTGTGGGTGATTTTACCGGGAGCGGCTCTCCGCTTATATTCATCACAGATATTAACATCTACTCTTTCATTCACGGATCATTGATCCGATGAGAGCGCCTTGTCCGGGACAAGGAACCGGTCATGTCCCGTCTTACCGTATTTCACTGCCGTGAATCTGTCACGTCACACACACCATCCCTCTTATACATATACGTTCTGGTCCCGAGACAGGCCTCAGCCGCTACATGCCGGCTTTTCTGACCTCTGCGCATGTTAGATTTTTGTAACAACTCGGCCCGGCCCTTGGGCTGTATTTGTCCGGGCTGATTGGGTAGTCCTTTGCCCAACATTGTTTTCGGCGCAGACCGGTGCCTTTTCCCTATTGGGTGATTTTACGATAGCGGCTCTCCGCTTAAGAGCTAATACGTGACAGAGCGGACCACTTCCTTGACTTTAGCAGAAAGGGGAAGCTATAGGTAGGGCTAAGTGTTCCGGTTTGAATTAGGAGGGCCGTCCCGGCCCTGGGCTGTATTTGTCGGCTGATTGGGTAATTAAGTCACGAGTCGGACCGCTTGTTTCTCCCGGCAGGTCAATACTTCGAGACAGGACATGGCCCGGTTGTCCTTGCTCTTTTTGCCAAGAGTCACCCAGAAATCCATAGCTACACTGTTGGGCGAAAAAATGACTAAGTCCAGTGCGGGCCGCTTCCTTGGTATTTAGCGGGAAAACGTACGGTACAGTAGGGTAACCGGTCCGGTTTGAACCCGGACTGGCCCCTTTGCAATATTTTTTTTTTCTTCGGCTGAGAGGCAACATTTTGTAAGACAGCCGACCAGGGCCATGGCATGTTGACTTTTAAAAACATACAAGTCCCTTGCCGTGCCCTGCCACGTCGTTGTGATAAAGAAAAGCGAACAAACCGGCCAAATTTGGGGGTAATTCTTTGCTAAGACGTGGCTATGCATCCGTAAGGCTTGGCAAGAATTACCCTCAATTTTTGACCGGTTTGTTCGCTTTTTTTATCACAACGATGTTAGACTTTTAAAAAAAATTACAAGTCCACAACTTGCCCGTTGCCCTGCCACGTCGTTGTGATACAAAAAAAAGCGAACGAACCGGCCAAAATTGATGGGTACTCTTTTTGCTAAATACTGCTATGCATAGGCCGTACGCTTGGCACATATTCCCCTCACCATTATTGGCCGGTTGTGTCGCTTTTTTTATCACAAAGACGTGGCGGGGCCACGGCAAGTTGGACTTTTGAAAGGAACAAATTGGGGTCATGTAAAATAGTTTTTGGTATGAAGCTGACTTCTCTACTTGTTTGCAATATCTAGTCGTAAAAACGGCCCAAATGCAATGAAAAACAACGCGCCATTTTCCCCGGAAGACGTCCCAGATCAATGAGAAACCTTGCGCCAATTTCGATTTCTGCGGCAAATCGTCCCCAGATGCAATGAGGAAAATCGCGTCATTTTCCCGGAAGACGCCCCCGATGCAATGGACTCATTGTGCTTACAAATTCGATCTTCTGCGGGCAAATCATCCGAGATGCAACGAGTGGACATCCGTCATT
>JAMKCH010007896.1:0-32294 GCA_023653785.1 Ophioderma brevispina | reverse complement strand
TTTAACTTGCAGTATTTTTCTTAGAATGCATTTAATTTTGTAAAGTTTTAACATGTTTGGCAATTTTCTCATGGATTACAAAAAAAAATCTTATAAATATTATAAATGGCAATTGTTCATGAAGAAACATGTTTGTGAATGAGATTTTGTCTTGCAAAATGATGCTTTTGATTAAAAACTTTCAGAATTTTCCTTTAAAAAGTCCCTGAATGCACCATTAGGAAACCATGTAACTAGAAAGTGTCCATTTGCTCTTTGCACGGATTCGCTATTTGCAGTGAGAGCCTCGAACTGGTAACAACATGAATGGGAGATTTACACAACAGTTCGATCAGGTTCGATTCTCTCTAAACAACCAATGGACCTTGTAAGAGGTGAATGCATTGTTACACCCTCATTTATTCCAATGCCAGTTCGAGGCTCTACCTGCAAATGGCAAACTGTGCAAAGGGTCAATAAATACTTGCACTATCATGTTGTACTATTTTTTTTCACAACAGGCTGATTTGAATCATGCAATGGATATCAGATTTAGCACGGAAAACTATTCAGACTGTCCAATGAGTCTATCCATTCCTCCTAAGCTAATGACTGATGGATATGGGAGCATCATTCTAAGGGACTCGCACCCTAAGAAGCGCCACCTATTGCTCAAAGCAAGGGTTGAATGCAGGGCTGAGAGATCACTCAAGGTATGTAGATGATAACACCTGATTGATTTTCAGAAGTGAAAAAGAAGAACAAAAGAAAAGATCACCATTTATTTAAGTAAAACTTTGACAGTAGAATTTGAATTCATAAGCTGCACCGTTTCATTCTTGAAGTTTGTTCAAGTAATTGAGAAAAAATAACACTACAGAGAAGTGCTAAAACTTTATAGTGTTATAGTATCTCTAAAGTATGTTTCATCTGTGAAAAAATTTTAAAGAAGCTGCTTTCAACTGATTTTGGTAGGTATGGGTGTCAACATTTACCAAAAAAAGTGAGTTATCGTAGGGGGTGGGAAATTGGTTTTTCGGGAGTCAAATGTCAATAACAGGGGTCAAATTTTGAAATTGATCCAATAATGTTGAAAAGTATACCAAGTTAATAGTTTAATCATAAGGATTCCAAAAAGGTATAGTTTGTACTATCTTCGGCCGAAAGTTTTGGAGTTATAGGCTAAAAACAGCAAAAATCAATAAAAAGGATAATTTTCAGTTGTACAGGGGTCAAATTTAAAAATTACTCCGATTTGGATCAAAAATGGCGTAAATTATAGATGGAGCTCATAGGATAAAAATAAGGAATAGTTTTGAGTGTCTTTAAATGCTTACTTATTGAAGTAGGGGGGAAACAAGGTCAAGCCCCATTGAATGCAATGGATGTTGACCTTTGGTGTCCCCTACATTCTTCTTTCTTTACTCCTGTTGAGTAAAATCGTACAAACTGTATTGAGGCTTGCTCTGAACGACAAATAAAGTCAATCCATACCTGCCGACCTGCCCTCTTTTATAGGAAGAATCTCTATTTTGAACTCTCTAAGTTTTCTGAATTTCAAACAAGGGAAAACTGTCAGAAAAAAACTTGAAATAATTGCCAGAAAAATCCTGAAATATTTCCTTGACTTCTGAAGCTCTTCCTGGGCTTCAAGAACACTAAAACCCAGTAAATTCAGGGACTTTGCCTCTGTGTACTTGACTAGAGGTCTTAAAAGTGGAACACAAATAAACACCACCCTTAAGGGCTTTCGTGATGAGGTGTTCACGATACATGCATTCTGATTTATGGGTTTTCAATGTTGGCAGGTATGTGAATCATTTCAAACAAAGTTTATGTGTACTTTTGATGATAAAACTTGTAAAAAAATGGCAGCCTGACTTCTATGCTTATTCTTATCTTGATACTCTCTCACACATGCAGATCCTAATATCAGCTCCCTATTGGCTAATCAACAAGTCAGGGTTACCGCTAATATTCAGGCAAGATGCGGCGGATTATGAAGCAGCAGGCCAGTTTGATGAACATGAAAGAGCCAGGAGTGTTGCCCCACTCATGTTCTCCTACACAGACTTAGAAAAACCTGAAATGTAAGCAAGTATGATAATCTAACATGTTACCTCCACTTTTATATGTTAATTTTTTTTTAACATTTGTGAGTAAATTGTAATTGCATGCACCCGCAATCCTACCTGGCTTTTATGATGTTACTGCTATTTTAACTTGTCTTAATTGGGCCTCTCTGACATGAAGTGTAATGCTGCCATTGGACATAGATTGGATTACACAGAGTACGTAACATTGCAACATTGGATATTCTGATTCATTTAGGTATCCCAGGAGTGAGTAAAAAAAACTTGACCCGGATTGTGTCCGCCATTGAGTTTTTAATATACCATATCATCAAACGTAATGTGATATCACTCACAAACCTATTTCATTGTTCTTTCTTTCATTTTCTTTAATTGCTGCAAAAGATAATTCAAGGTCGGTTTTAGTATAAAAGGCCGAGCTACAGTCTTTTGAATCAAGTAGTCCGGTTTTCACCCTATCCACGGATTTCCATTTAAATGCACGGCGCCCGACTAAGCAAATGTGATTCCGTGGACAGTGCAGAAAACAAACTGATGGCTTAAAACGACTGTAACTCGGTCTATATCTAACCGATGTGAATGATCTTTGCAGCAAATTAAAGATAATGAACTAAGCTTTCATATGATATCACATATGTTAGATATATGTTACTTGAAAATTCAAAATGGCGGACACAATCAGGGTCAAGTTTTTTTTTACTCACCCTGTATTTAATAGCTACCATTTTTTACTAGTGTTTGCCACCTTTCTTAGGGTATCTCCAATTGGCTCATTACATAATATAACCTCCAATCAAAATAGACCTTCTATATAGCTGCATGCAACTTTAAGCTTTTCTTACCATGTTTTCTGATTAGCTAACTGCATCATGAAACCCTATTAATAACCAATCAAAATAAATCTTGTTAACAAGAAATCATTGCTATTAGGAATGACTGGCTTTGGGTGAAGAAAGTGCTTTGTCAGATTCATATATTATTGTGTTGTGTGTGCGAGTGTGGTGTGGTGTCATTGTGCATTGTCCAAACTATTCCAGAGGCACAATACCATGCCTTAACTAATATAAGAAACTAGCGGGTCTCCGGGTTTTCGAGATCACCTGGCTTGAATGACCCCTCTGTTTGCGTTTCCTTTGACCATGAATGACCCCTGAATGAACTTTGATCCAAATAACCAATACAAAGTCTTCGGGGAAGGTCAAGGGCACCCCCCCCCCATTCAAAACGTGCAACCCTCGGTCTCTGAAGAATGACACGGCAGACCTGACAGACAGACCACCGGTATTAATATAAATTTGGCATTATAGCAGTTGTTTTGTCAGGTCCAAGTTTGATTGGAATCTCATATAGGTCGTGGCATGTTATAGTTGATATCACAGAACCTTGCCAGTTTTACTACATGCACATGCGTAATAATGAGTGTGTTGGGCAGGTCTGTACAGCACTCCATGGAGATAGTCGGACCATTGAATGTTTTCAAACCTCACATCAATATTGGGTTGACCAATTGGGAAAAGCCCATTCCATGTTTGCACTTCATATATGCTCTTGACAGGGAAAACTGAACTGTATACATATACAGTATTTCCTATATTTACTGATAAGTCAGTGTATGTAGTGATGTCTCTTTGCCATGTTATAATGTTGTCATGGAGTGTGGTTTGTGTGGTGTGAAGTGTGTATTTGTGTACATGCTTGTTTGTGATATTTTTCAAATAATTGTTTAGTCTAACACACAATTTATTTTACCATGTTTCGTTTGACATTTACCAATCAGCATAAGAAGCAAAGGTATTACACACTAAAATGCACGCCAGCAAATTCTGAGCTTTGAAAACATGGATATTCACATACTATAAAGCTAAAGTGCAATTTGGTGAAGAACGTTCTTCCTCATGATTTCATGAGAACACCTTTTTATGCTCACTCATGGGGTCTGATTTGTAGGAATTCAATGCAGTGTGAAACTACAATTTGCTTGGTTCAGCAACTTGCAGATTACCATGAATTGGTCAGCATGCAGGTTCATCCAGATCGGCTTGTCCAGGGCAAGTTCCCATTGACTGGTGCAAAGCGAAAATTTAAGTTTCACCTGGAAGCGTTTAATATTTTTGACTCCTACACATCGGGCCCTTACTGTTTTGTAATCCAATGCATCCCCATAAGCCTTCCCCACTCTGGCAAACTTAATTGATGATTCTGTAAATCATCATGTACCATAAATGCTCCTTTGGCATAACCCCAATGCAATGCCTGAACTGGTTCAGCATGATATACATTGTACCATAATTCCTCTTGCTTACCTGGTTTCTTCTGCTCAAGCCTTCGCCTGATTTCACCATCTATTTGATTTCATGGCACAGTCTGGCAACCCAAATAAAAAAACAAACTGTCCTGCCTGAGTCATGCCAACTTACCAAAATCCTGAACCGGACATTCATCATCTTAAACTTAGAAGATTTGTATCATTGAGATCACAATTTCCTTCGATGCAAATATCTGGAATGCACAGTCACAGAAACTTGACAAATATGCCAGTCTTGCCAATGACCTTTCTCATAAGGGGGCTGTCATTTGAAATTGGTAACAGGAGGTTTCTCTTATGGGACAATCTTTCTACCTATATATCATTGTTGAGCACCTCAGGTCTGATGCCAAACTTAAAAAGCTAAAAGAAATCTGCTTAAAATGTTAGATGCTGGTATCTCTATGTCATATGCCTTTGCTCTGCCAGACAATGCTTTGCTTGTCTAATTACCTGCCTAGCTTAAAAGGGCATGGGGAATTTGCAACAGCAGATTCCTTATGTGTGTCTATGTGTGTGTTCCATTTTGCTTAGGTTGGCTGGTTTTTTTTTGTCGCCTGCCCTAAGGCAGGAAGACACATAGGGATCACTTTGTCCACTGTTGATGTCTGTTGTTGTTGTTGATGATGTCTGTTGTTGTGAAAAAGGGTTAACATTTGCTTGTAATATCCGCATACTTTGATGGATTTAAACCATTTTTTTTTTTTTTTTTTTTTCACAGGTGCAACATGGCATCCCCCATTTGTTGATGAGGTCAAAGGTCACATACCGAGGTCAAAGGTCATGTGAGGTCAAGTTGTAAAATAGGCTGAAAATGTAAAATTGACCTCATGTGAAAAGTTGAAGTTCAATTGGAACCAAACTTGAGTCATAGGTGCAACATGTGATCCCTCATTTGTTGATGCGGTCAAAGGTCACATACCAAGGTCAAAGGTCATGTGAGGTCAAGTTGTAAAATAGGTCAAAAATGTAAACTTGACCTCATTTGAAAAAGTTGAAGTTCAGTTGGAACCAAACTTGGTTTATGGAGTTTACTTTTTTTTTTTTTTTTTTTTTATCCCCCATTTGTTGATGAGGTCAAATGTCACATACCGAGGTCAAAGGTCATGTGAGGTCAAGTTGTAAAATAGGCTGAAAATGTAAAATTGACCTCATGTGAAAAGTTGAAGTTCAATTGGAACCGTGCAACATGTGATCCCTCATTTGTTGATGAGGTCAAAGGTCACATACCAAGGTCAAAGGTCATGTGAGGTCAAGTTGTAAAATAGGTCAAAAATGTAAACTTGGCTGAAAATGTAAAATTTACTTCATTTGAAAAAGTTGAAGTTCAATTGGAATCAAACTTGGTTTATGGCGTTTACATGCAAGCCCTCATTTGTTTATGAGATCAAAGGTCACATATCAAGGTCAAACGTTATGTTAGGCCTATCATTCACAAACCGCGACGGCAGGCGACACAAGCGGTCCGAGGACCGATGTATTTTTTAAAAAATCTATCCATTTTGTTTTCTGCCACAAATCAAATGCTACGATCATCAAGTTTGGTCAGTATAAGCACTGATCCAAGGCCCATAAGAGGTGTACACAGATTGGGATCAAAGATTATGTGGGTGGATTAAAGGGTATTCTATCATTTTGGTGTAATTTGTTTTCTCCTGCCCAGATGCTTAGGCCATTTATAGCCAAACTTGATCAGAAGAACCACTGGCCCAATGTTTATATGTGATGTACTCCGATTGTGATGAGAGGTCATGTCGTGTGAATCATAATTAGGGGAAAATGACACATGCATGGGCCAATTAAAGGGGCATTCTTTGATGCAAATGAACTAATTTGTCAATTTTGGTAGGATGATGGAACTTGATGGGTCCTTCAGTGCCAAAAATTTTGAAGGACATTGCAAGGTCATGCAGTGTTATGCAACATGTAGTAGGATGACAAAACTTGGTGAATGTGGTCAACTTTCAGTGCTAGAAATTTTGAAGGTCATTTCAAGGTTGTGTGGGGTCATCCAATTTCAAATAACTTCAAATGGTTGTATGGTCATGATCCCAGGTTGGGTGTAGTCAACATTTGATACCAAACCTTCAATTTCATGTACTTAAAGCTAGGGGGATTCGCAAGTTTCAACTTACAGTATTTTTGTACTTCTCTTATTAATAGAATTTTAATGTAATTATGTATTATTTATTGATACGATGAATGAACTGGTTAAAATCAGGATTAAAATTACAGATCTCCCTATTCAATTACTCAGTAACTATAGTGACCTTGTGGAAAGAAATATTTCAATCTTAGTTTTTTTTTTTTTTTTTTTTCAGTTGGAACCAAACTTGGTTTATGGAGTTTACTTGCAAACCCTCATTTGTTTATGAGGTCAAAGGTCACATATCAAGGTCAAAGGTGATGTTAGGCCTATCATTCACAAACCGCGACGGCAGACGACACAAGCGGTCCGAGGACCAAGGACAAGCGGTCCAAGGTTGTGTGGGGTCATCCAATTTCAAATAACTTCAAATGGTTGTATGGTCATGATCCCAGGTTGGGTGTAGTCAACATTTGATACCAAACCTTCAATTTCATGTACTTAAAGCTAGGGGGATTCGCAAGTTTCAACTTACAGTATTTTTGTACTTCTCTTATTAATAGAATTTTAATGTAATTATGTATTATTTATTGATACGATGAATGAACTGGTTAAAATCAGGATTAAAATTACAGATCTCCCTATTCAATTACTCAGTAACTATAGTGACCTTGTGGAAAGAAATATTTCAATCTTAGATGAAGCACTTAATTTTATTCATTTCTATTCCAGAATAGGTAAAAAATTAAACACATATTTTGAAACCATCATTCCAAATTGACTACACCGATAGAAGTCTAAGTGCTATTATTTCTTTCTTAAAAAAATTGTAATGAGATCTGTGTACCACTTCCTCAAATTATTTGAGATATTGTGATTGAGAATAAGATTGACAAGATCTCAGATAGATTCCTCACCTATACTCAATTTGGTCTCAAGTTGAAAAGTGACATCACTGCATGTTCAGTTTGCACAGCTCAGTTTGCACGGCTGTCCTTTGGAGTCAGCATTATGCACATGTACGTAAAGGACACATTAGTCACACCAAGAGTATACATAAAGTGCCTTGTAGGCCTACATGGGGTGCACCAAAGGGATGAATCTGGCAGGCACGTCGCACTGTTGAATGGTTACAGCGGTTGTTTGTAGACTTTGACACGGAATCCTTTGGGCCTAATGAAAAATTGGTGCATGTACACACCAAGCTCACCATGACAACACTAAAGGGAAATGCAGAGAAGCAAAAGAACTTGCAGCACATGCATCCACACATATTTTCATGCAAACACAGAAAAAGAGGTCCATGCACCCACCAATAGCACCCCAACAGCACCTTAAAGGAATACATAGGTGGCACAGACCTTGACAGTACATGAATCTGCACATAGAAATTATCCATAGGGTTGGGCCCAAAAGGAGTTCCTATTGGCACCTAACCACCTATGGATATATCTATCGATCATCTACCCACCTTGCCTTATAGACTCAGTTGGCAAGAGACCATGCAGTACTACGGGAGGTCGCCCAGTTTATTTGGCCAAGCGAATATTTTGGTGTCGCATGCCTTTGTGCCTTAAGGCAGGAAGACACATAGGGGTCACTTTGTCCACTGTTGTCTGTTGAGGTCTGTTGTGAAAAAGGTAAAACATTTGCCTGTAATATCCACATACTTTGAGGATTTGAAACCAAACGTGGGTCATAGGCGCAACTTGGCCATCCCCATTTTTTGATGAGATCAAAGGTCACATACCAAGGTCAAAGGATAAAACATACCAAGGTCAAGGGTCTGTGAGGTCAAAAAAACAAAAAAAAAAACCCCCAAAAACCCCCAAAACAAAAAAAAAAAATGATTAAAATAGATGAAAAGGTAAAATTGAACCTCTTTGAAAAGTTGAAGTTCAATTGGATCCAAACTTGGTTCATGGAGTTTACATGCAAACCCTCATTTGTTTGAGGTCAAAGGTCACATATCAAGGTCAAAGGTCATGTGAGGCCTATCATTCACAAACCGCGACGGCAGGTGACGCAAGCGGTCTGAGGACTGATGTATTTTTATTTTTTCAGCACTCATGTGCGCTGGCCATCCCCTGGGAAAGATTAATAAATATTCATCCTTGTCTACCGGGAGAACTAAGAAGATAAAATGTCGACTTTAGTCAGTGAGAGATCAAAATTTGTAAATTTTTCCTTCAAAAGTCAAAATGAAGCATTTTCATGGCGATATTTGGAATCTGCATAAAAAATGCATACAACTTCAAATAAGTCCAAACAATTGAATTGGTTTATTTGGTCATTTGAAAATCCATCTCAGACACCACTAACTTCCATGTTTTGACCCACACAAAAATTACCAAGGTTGAAAGGGTAACTCACACAGGATAATGTAAGCTCTCGTAATATGGCAACCCATTGATATTTGTTTCCATTATGACAGGTGTACAATGCGTCTAGGTAAAGGCGGTGCCCAAGGCACTCCATATTGGTGCAGTAAAATCTCACTGGAAGGCGGTACTGGGATGAGAACACTCAGAGTGGGTCAACATGGCGGCAGGCCACAAATGTAAGTGTGAAATCTTAAGTACCATATGATTTATATTCTTTATTCAAAGCTTAGGACCTGATCAATATATATGCCAGGGGGTGGGGGATTTAGGGAAATACTATTTTTTCCAGGAAAAGGGGAACACAAAAGATTTTCACCAAAAAGGAGAACACCAAATTTTAAGTGGAATTACCTGAATCAGGGAACAAAAATTTTGGAGCAAGTGCAACAAGGGAAAACGCAACATATTTTGTCAGAAAAAGTTTGAATCCTTCCCCTGCTTAAATATTGGTTGGTTCCTTAAAACTTAGATTGGTGGATGCCCAATTGGATGCATACTCGTTTAGTTGTAGCTTATTATTACACTGCCATATACAAAGGTTATATTTCTACAGACATATTTCATTTCAGTGTTTATTTGTCCAGAATATAGGAAAATATCTAGAGATATTTGACTTAGTGACTTATGATAGCAACAATTCAAGTGTGAATCTCAGGGAGTTTATATGCCTTTAAAACAACACGCAATGTTTAAGTGAGTTATATTTGCTAATGAACTAAAGATCCAGTGAGTGCTGTGCAAATGTGGACTGAGATCCCAGATGGCTTTTAAAAGTGGCTTCATGTCTTTATATACGGAAAGTACATATATTTTCAGATCTGAGATATATACTTTCAAGAATTCCTTACATTCAAAAACAAGAACTCTAGGAATATTACTTCCTTGGAATTATCACTTCAATGGTCTTTTGATACAACAAATTTGTGGAAGGACATTAACATTTAAGAGTACAACAAGTGTTTCAGAGTAATATCAAGAATTCCTTTCATTCCTGCCATATTACTAATACTGATTTATTATCCTTTCTGTTGTTGAACAGGGTGTATCATATTGGTATTGATATCAGGCAAGGGAGAGGTCGTTACCGTGACACCAAGATCGTAACCTTTGTGCCTCGCTTTCAGTTGGAGAACAGGTCAAGCTGCAAGCTGGCTTTTGCACAGAGACATCTTGTGCAAGGATTGGTAAGTTTAAGTGTAAATTAAGGGGACCTACAGGTGAGGAAATACCAATTTGGGTTCCTTTTTTTATCTTTGATGAGATTGATGCATAAAGTGAAGCAAAAACAATTAAAAAGAATTCTGTAGTGACTTGAACAATACTTTACATTTGCATTGGTAGAACAAAAAATATATGGTTTCCAAAAAAATACATGCTCGTAAGTGACATATGGCCACCGTTACCATGGCAATGGTAGATGTAGATGTAATGTGTAGGTAACATGTTTTTGTATTGCAAATTTTAAAACAAGTACATTGATGATGGTGCAATGTGGAAATAGTGTAAAACAAAGGAGATTTATTTAAACAATTACATCTGGCATTATATTACATCTCCATAGAGCATATGAACTTGCCAAACTTTCCGGTATATTTATGTTATCAAAACTCTCATTACAAAATAAAATTTAGCTTCTAGATGTGGACATTGTTGTACTCTCAAGAGGTGCTAGGGCTGGCTAAAGGTGATTACATACCTCAGCGGCATGGTGCTTGGTGTACGCCGCTTGCAGATCGAGCTATTATAGTCAAGCAGCGCTATAGCTTGGAACTACGTCATGAGTGGTACCTCTCCAGAATTGACTTCAAGTCAACTCAATGCGATTTGCCGCTTTGGGCAATACAGCAGCCCAAGTGGCAGGGAGATCAATTTATTTGTTTGCCGCTTAGCCACTTGGGTCACCGGTAGTGATTCTGACATGCTTGCGTAGTGACGTAAATTTCATCATCAGAGCGGCAAGTGGCATGGCACTATGCAACAACCTTTAAGGATTCCAGAATTCGGCCACAAATCCAAAATTGTCCCATAAGGCAATATTTGGGTTTTTCTTTCATGTATTCAATGTATCCTTCCTCTGCCGTTCAGCTTTTGTTAGATCAAATGGCAAGGGTGCTGTGCTAGTAATATGCTTTCATTCTGGCATTGCACACCTTTTTTAAAAAAATAAGTGTTCCCTTTTTCTCTCTGCAGAAAAATAAAAATTATTTGTTGTTTGAAGTTTTTGGTAGAAATTGTTCAAAAGGATTAAAGCAAATCTCAACTCTAATTCTTTCAAGACAAAAAAAAATGGAAGCTGTTCAGACTGGAAGCTTGCAAAAGTTTTCCTGAATGAACAATAATTGGGAACATTGACCACTCCATTAAGTATTTAGTACCCCTGAAATTTAATATCAGTAACTCACTCATATGTTGCTTCACATCCTGAATAAAAGAGCCCAATGTGTAATCATGGAAATACTGATTCCCCCATATCTGAAATATCCCTGGCAATAACACCTTGCATATTCATCTGTTGTATTTCCATTCAGGGTTCCCAGAACCCAGTGGAATACCTGACAGTGATGCCAGGATCCAGTGTGATCTTCCACTGGCCTAGAGATGATCTAGACCGGTTGCTATGTACCAGGATGGCCGAGGACAACAGGTGTCGATGGTCTGGAGGAATCAGGATAGACAAGCCGGGATCACTAAACATCAATATGAGGTACTGTTGTATCAGTTTTTGGCTCTATCCATGCAAATAAGCAGTAAGATCAAAAGAATTTCCTCAAAAAAGTGGATATAATTTTTTTATCGTGCTACCACCCTATGAATATGGCAGCCTCAACAGAATAAACTGCATGTTGAAGGATGTGGTGGCAGATTGCAGAATACCGAATTAATCCCCTTAAAAGGATGGAAAAAGCTGTTAGGCCACATCTGCCACAAAATTACTCAAAAACAAACTTTGGTGTATTGTGTGAATTTGTGCCTACTTTTATGTCATCTGTAAGAATTGCAGAAGGCACATAGGATTACTGTGGTTGTATGTTAGTCCGGGCTAAAAATGAGCTAGGTATCACCTGGAAGGAAAGTTTATCTCATGTGGTTTTTCTAGATCAGAAGTTTATGAGGAATAAGAATATGCTAGGTAAAAAGGCCGAATCCTGAACGCATCTTCAATATAGGGGGGTTACTTCCGGGGGGTCAAAAATTAAGAAAAATCATATATTATGGTACATATGAAGACAAATAAGATATCCTGACCGTGTAATGACCTAAGAATTAAGCTTATTCAGGTATTTTAAGTATAATGTACTTGATGTAGTAATGATACGAGGGTAAATAAGTTGTAGGGGGGCCACTAAATGACCCCCTTATTAAGAAATACAGTGAAAATTGCTCAAAATATACAAAAATACCACAATTAGGAATTAAGTAATTTGTTCAATCCAGAACAGTAGTTTCAGGGATAGTAAATGTCTGGTGGAGGTCTGGTGAGGTGGCAAAATGCAGGGGGTTATTTTGGGGGGTACTATAGGGTACATATATGAAGACAAAGAAAATATAATAAACCGTCTAGTGACCACACAAGAATTTAGCATTATTTGGGTATTTAAGTATAATGTACATGATGTAGTTAAAATACTTATACAAGGGCAAGTAAGTTGCCCTTGGAGTAAACTAACCCCCCCCCCCCATATAAGAAATACTCTAAAAACCTGAAAATAATAAACCTACCCCAATTAGAAAGTAAGTTATTGTTGCAATCCTGAAAAGTACTTGAATATAATTGTCTGTATGTGCCTACCAGGTGGTACGAAAACAGCTTTCAGGGTGTTGGATTTTTCAAAGATAAAAGTGGAAGTAATTTCAATAAGGACCTTTTTATATATCAATTTTCATGCCATTATGTCCCTTTAAATACATGAACAAACTAAATTTGTGGGTTACTAAAGTTTGGTGATCTATTGTCATAAGATATATTATATAGTATATTTTCTAAACTCCCCCCCCCCCAAACAGTTTTTGTTATCACAATGAAGCACGTGGGTGTGCAAAATAACAAAAATAATAGAAATTTCATTGTTTAGTTAAAGGTTACTGTTTTGCAACCAAATTGTAATGATATTGAGGTGGACCACTTTTTTTTTACAGTATTGCATCCTGGTGGTGCGTGGTGGTGGGGTGGGGGTGATACCATATCATTGTGGATATCAACTGCCTGTCCTGGAACCCCATTGATATCAAATGAACCATGACCCACATTCACTTCAAATCTACAACCAATGATACCCTTTATTTCCATAATATCAACATTAAAGCTCAAGGGCCTTCTTCGTACCTTCTGGTAGGCACATATAATCGCATTTGAAGTCCCCCCATGGGTTGCACAGCCCCAAAATACTACATTTTACCACCTCACCAGACCTCCACAGATGAACTATAATATCTCTCAAACTACAGTTTAGAATTGGACAAATTACTTCCTAATTGGGTATTTTTTTGTATATTTAAGCAATTTCAAAATTTGCAGAAATGTATTTTCTTAACTAGGGGGTTCATAGTGACCCCCACAACTTATTTACCCTCATATCATAACTACATCAAATTACATTACTAATACATTGAATAATCTTAATTCCTTAGTCACTACACGGTCGGGATATCTTATTTGTCTTCATATGTACCAAATATATTCATTTTTTTAATTTTTAAAGTATAGTAGGGGATGCGTTCCGAATTCGGGCTTTTTACCTAACACATTCTTATCTCATAAAATTCGGATCTCGAAAACCCCCCATGAAATAACTTACTTCCCCAGTGATACCTAGCTCCGTTATAGCCCTGACAATTTAGCGTATAAATATCGAATGCCTCTCCTTGAACCCCAATTTTTGTACATCAAACTGACACCCAATAACCCCGCCCCCCAAAATCGATTCCAATCTAAACCAATGACCCCCTTTTCTCTCACATATCAAATAAAACTTCAATGACCACGTTTATCTATGAAAATCCCACACCCTGAAAGCTACTTTCGTACACCTGGTAGGCCCCCCTCCATGGTTGCCACCCAAAATACTGTATTTTACCCTCTTGCCACCCTCACCAGACCTCCAAGATGAACTATACTATCACTTGAAACCTACTGTTCAGAATTGAACAAATTATTACTTCCTAACTGGCATGGGGGAGGTTTTTTGATTTTCAGATTTCAGATATTTCTTATACTTGCCTTGTTAATTACTACATACTACATCCAGTAATTATACTTAAATACCCGAATTTACTAAATTCTCGTGGTCTCTAGACGGTCAGTATATTTTAGTTGTCTCAATTGTACCATATAGTATTTTTGCACCCATTTTGGGGGTGGCGTTCAGGAATCGGGCTTTTTACCTAACATATTCTTATTCCTCATAAAATCCTGTCTAGAAAAACATAACATGAGATTAAACTTTCCTCCGCCGCCTGAAGCTATTTTCGTACCATCTGGTATGGCACTATAAGTCGATATTGAAGGCACCCCCCCCCCCATGGGTTGCCACGCCAAAATACTGGGCATTTTGTCACCTCACCAGACCTCCACCAGACCTTCTACTATCAATAAAAACTACTTTTCTGGATTGAACAAATTACCCGTTCCTTATTTTGGGTATTTTTTGTATATTTTATCATTTTTCACTATTTCATAGTAAGGGGTTCATTTTAAGTGACCCCCTACAACTTATTACCCTCGTATCATTACTACACAGTACATATACTATACCGGAATAAGCTTAATTCTATTCATTACATAAACACGTCATGATATCTTATTTGTCTTCATATGTACCGTTTTATATGATTTTTCCTTTATTTTATTGCACCCCCGGAAAAAACCCCCCTATATTGAGGATGCGTTCAGGATTCGGCTTTTTACCTAGCATATTCTTATTCCTCATAATTCTGATCTAGAAACCCACATAGATAAACTTTCGCTCCAGGTGGAGACCTAGCTCATTTTTTAGCCCGGACTTGTGTGTGTGTGGGTCTGTGGTCAAAATGTTAATCCTACATATATTAACATGCCGTATTAGGTTCTGTCAAGGGCTACGATAATGTAACTTGGTGGAAAGGAGTAGGCGGGTGGTGTTGACCTTTTGGTGACCTTGTGACCTCATGTGACCTTTGGCCGGTCAAAATGTTTACCCGTCACAAAGTTAACCCATAATTATATATTGCATGCCTAGAGTTTCTGTAAGGCTACGAGATTTCACCTGGTGACAGGAAGGGGCTGGTGGGGTGACGGTTGGTGACTCATGTGACCTGAGGGACCTCTTGTGGCCTTTGGCCCCATTCACACTGCGACGATATTTTTATCATGACAATTTGGATCACTATTTTCCTTTGTTTCCCAGGAGTAGTAATCAACAATCAACATCATGCATGTTGAGGTTAGCTTAAGAGGAGCCACATTCTTTGTAGTATTCATGACACAACACGACATAACCGCCTCCCCCCCCATATAGGATAGACAACTTATCAGAGGTAAGAAAGGCGAGAGTTCGACGCCATCTGATCAATGTTTACCGCCCATGCAGCCCATTATAGCTAAAACTTACAGCACAGAAATGCACTTTCTCGTTGATTCGCCAGGAACCTTCGCTTATAAAAAGATCCTTTTACATCCAAGAACATGTTGTGTTTTATGCAGAAAGTTTATCGTCTCAAAGATCGGGCACATTGTTTTTTACAAGATTTTCAAAATGGCTTCCAAATAAGCATGGCTATAGTCAATGTTTTCCGTATGTTTGCTGCTGTGACGAGTTGACGTATTTAACCAGTAAGTATTGCACAGTTTGCAAGATTTTAATTAACAGGGAACTTTGATGAGTAGGGTGGGCTGCCATTTATTACTTAAATAACTGTAAAATCAATGATTTGAAAACAAGTTACGTGTAACAAAATACCGGATTTTTACAAGGATGTATGGAGCTTGGTATTATTTATCGTCAACAGCAAAAATCTTACTCTCACCTGCAGATCAAGACCCTTACAATCAGTTCTCTGGGGAAATCGTGATTTTAAATTTATGGAAAATTTGTTTTTAAGAAGTGATAAATACTGACATCATATACGTTTCCGATATTGTTGTTCGCAATAGATTTATTAATTTAGAAGAAATATCCCATTTTTGTGCAATGCCCTCTGAATATATTTAATTTAGTAAAAAAATAAAGAAAGCACTTACGTGTGAATGGAAGAAACGTCATTTATGATTGCGTCTATTGTATTAGCCCTTCCCAGGACCCAGAGATGGTGTTACTACGAAATAAGAAAACCTATTCATATTTGTAACGTCACATCTATCAAATTTATGAAGTCCTATTAAATTCGAATGATGATATTATTCCTTTGTGTAAAAAAAACTGGAAGAAACAATTAATTGAAAGAGAAATAGATAATGAGAAAAAGGGAACAAAATTACTTTGTTTTTTAAAATACAAAAATAGAGGAGCTAAGTAATACGCAATTTGGGCAATTGATATAACATGCTGTATCATCTTACACCATGGATGCTACAACCTCCTGTTGAAGTGGAACATTGCCTGGATTCTATATTTGTAATATCTGGCAATGTAAGTGACGATTACAACATTTCTTTATAAACTGTAAGATCATTTTAAATATTTTTTTGGAAAACGTTGGAAAAGAACTTTTTATCTCACTTAGTAACATCTCGATTAGACATAGACATGAAATATGTTAATTTATGTTACGACCTACAAAATAGAACCAACTTTGTAACTGTGTGATTATCTCGGCACGATACACAGTGTATAAAAGCCTTTTTCAAATTATGTACAATCAGGGGAAAAAGGGTGGAACTGTGGTGTGGAACTGGCTTTCCATATATTTACAAGTGAGATAAGAAAACTTTTTCCGGTGGAAATATAAAAGCACTGAGAAGAAAAATGAAGATTAACTTAAAAGATGAGATTTGATAAGCTATTTACCACCTAAACATATTTTAGGCAGAGTTAAATGCGTAATGAGCATGGAAATACCTTTATTTGTTCCTTAAAAGATAGCAAACGGAAATATGTTTGCCTAACACAAATGTGAATTGAACTCGTAATATGAGATTATAATATTTCTTTAACGTGTGTGAACGGACAAAAAAAATAGAATCTCTGATATAGATACTGTAAAATGGAAATAGTAATATGAGACTATAATATTTCTTTAACCGTGTGTGATGAAAAAGAAAGATGTATAAAAATGATGTAAGAGAATTACAATCTAAATATAGTTAGTTGTGTATATAAAGATTATTCAGTTAAAAGAATTGTTGATAAAGGATTGTTGTAGATGAAAAGATGATATCACAAGAGAATAAAATGGCGTTTTGCCACCTCTTTGATGGTTAAAATTAGAAAAAAAAAACATGGAATTTGACCTCGTTAAGTGCGAACACAGCGTCCGCCTGTTCGTTCGTTTTGTATTATTGGTATAATCAGCGAAAATAAGCGTTGTCGTGCCCATTCTAAAGAATTAATCGGGAACAGTCCAGTGGCCTTGTTTGATCAACACTTAAATTAAGGCCAAAATGGACACTTGATAACTACAAGGACAACACTGTGATCGAAATATTTCATCCATTATTTTTTAAACAAAGAAATCTCAATTTTTTTTTTTTTCTTTTGAAGAGATTAACATTTTCTTAGTGACATCTCTTTTTTACATTGATCCCCTTAAAACGACACTGATTATTCATAAAAAGTAAAATGAACATGTTACATTGATATTTGTTTAAAAAAAATCACTCATTGGGAAAATTTTTTTTAAAAATGGTGTTGTCACCATTAATCACTTCACAAGTGCAACACAAAAGAAGGTTGACTTTAATTAGGGGAAGTTCTTGTCGCAAAATTTAATTATACTCCATTCCCCTACCTACGTGTTGTAGTGACGCCAGTGCGAGATTTCGATTGGTCCCATCAGTAAATCGCAGAGAAGTGGTGGATGGTTGTCAGGAGGAAAGGGCGTCCAGTCAATTATTTTTTCTGCTCCAATAAAACCATCATGGCTTAAAGCGACAGCAATTTTACGTGTGCATTCAATTTAAAAGCTGCGTCCCACTTAATCTGGCACATCACAGCACAGAGGTAGAGAAATGGCCTAGACAGACTCCATGCTTATCACTCAGTTTGATCTAGAGATTATTTCAAAGGCAGTATGTCACCGTACTAGTCAAGAATAGGATTTTGTATTTTAATACACTATGTATCACTATAAAAAACACAACACACATATTGAAAGGACCTTGTTATAACTTTACTTGTTGCACAAAGTTTTTATCATTCAGCATAGATCATTGTTAAGATTGTGTGTTTGCAGGTTGATGTTATATTTTACCAACCTTCCACAAAGTGGCCCGACATGAGTCTAAGAATTCCTGTGAGGGAAAAAACATCTTGAAGTCACTTATTTTTTACCAACCTATTGATTGAGGGTAGTTGAGTTATATTGACAATGTTTGTCATTCACCTTACACTTTTCATTACTCTCCTCTTAAGAGCATTGCGTCAATTATGAACTTACAAAAAAATCCCCGGCCCCTGGGTACCCGGGGAAGGATGGCCGAGGAATTGGACTACCTGATAGCCGGGGATGGGGAAGAGTTGATCTTTTTTTTGGCCTGGGTGTACTGGGCGTATGCCAGGGACGTGTTCAATGAAGTTCAACGCATGTCTCAAAAAAAAAAAAAAGCTGTGATTTTGGTCCGGACAAAAAAACGTATAAACGTATTAGTACGACCAAAGCTACAATATACGGAGATTGAAAGCAGCATAATCAAAAATGAATCGCACAATCGGGTTTGATGCATTTTGACGCTTTTGCCTGGCTAGCAGGGGTTGTGACTTGCCCGGGGTTTGACATAAAAATGTTGCCCAGCAGGGTCGGAACATGACCGTGGAGTTTAACATTTCAAAAACACAACTCGTGTGTCAGTCCCGGCCATCCCTGGGTACCCTGGGGCCGGGGCATTTTTTGTTAGGTGCATTATAGGAAACCCCATGTTTGCTTTGGTATAGACAGGTACACAATAATAATAATAATAAGCAACAGTGCTTGGAGACTGTTTACAGTGATAAAGCACTATATAAAAAATTGATGATAATTATTATTATTACACCATTTTGGGTGCATGAACCTCAATCAAGAATGAATCTACATACTTTGAGATGAGATAACATTTTAAGGGTTTAAATCAACCAAACTAATATTGTTTTATTCATATGTTTGGCCACAGGTCCGTATTCCTGGGATGAGCCAATCTTACCACCTCAGCTGACTGTTGGGGTCAAAGGTGGATCTAGTGGTACCTACAGCATGGACAGGCTAGAGGAAGGAGAGAAACTCTATTATGAAAACTTCATCTATATCGCTATGACTCATACCTTTGCAAGGTAGGATTTTAGTTAAAATTTCTGTTTTTCCACATAAGTAAGAAAAAAACTCAATCTTTTCTACTCAACTTGACAATAGAACATAAAGGATCATCATAGTGATTATTCTCTATATATTTTTGTTTAGGACAAAAATATTGTAAGTTCCATTACTTATGTCTTACCATTTTTATGATATATATATCTTTTACAGTGACTCACAACAGTCAGGCATTCCTGGTAGTCCTGCTTTCAAGGACAAGAAAAGCTACAAAAGAGAACAGCTTGTGTTTGATATTGATAGTTACGGACAAGACAAACTTTCGTACTTAGACCAAAGGTAAAAATATTTGCAAGTGATCACAGCAAGTTGTATTAAAAATGTGACCCTTTCCTACAAATCCCAAAACAGTAAAGGTCAATGAAGAGAATACCGATTAGTCACAGAAGAATAATAGTAGGTACTGAATCTTATTGCAGACAAGGTCTACTTCGCATAATCTGCCTTTTCAGAAATTCCCATCAAACACACTATTATGCCAAGTCTTGTTACTGGCTCTTGAAATTGGTTCTTGAGGGTGACACAAGTCACCTCAAGAACCTTTTCAAGAGCCACTGACTCAAGGAATGGAAAAAAAAAAAAATAAATTAAGTCATCCTAATACAAGCACACAGATGTATCATGGCAGCTGTGCACTTACAACCTTCTTGCATTGACACAATGATTGTTATGCTGTGCTATGTAAATTCACATAGATTCACTCAGCCTAAAATGTGGTAGACAGTTCTTAATTTAATACTTTAAGCACATGTGTGACGTTAGCTTCTCAGTCTGTTTGTACGACTTCAAGCACAGATGAATAAATGCAAACATACCTTCATAAATCAAAGCATTAATGTGGGATGGCTCCTGTTTTGTCCATCACTTGCCTTCTTGGAGTAGTCTAAGTAAACGAAACTAAACAGATAAACTCTTTGTTCATTAGAAGATGAATGAATTGGGGTTTTGGCTATTTCTGACTGGCTTGGAGGATCAAACATGCTGAATAAATTGCTTTGAGTTGTTCCAGGTCTTGTGTGTGTGCCTCTGTGTCCGAAATTTCTTGCGCATGTTATCTGAAGAAACCACAATGCTAGGATCATGAAACTTGTTTGTAGATGACACCCATTGAGGGTCTACATTGAGTTTGGAGAATTACCTTTGACCTCATTTAAAAAAAAAAAAAGTCAATAATTTTTACAATTGGATTCTGCACTTAATACATCAAGAACTACTAGTGCTGGGATAATGAAACTTATTTAGTAGATGACACCCCATATGGTTTACATCAAGTTCAATGATGGCCTTTGACCTAACTTCCAGACCACAGGGCCAATTTAAAATTGCTCCTGGCCGAGTTTTTAAGGCATGAACTTTTATATTCTTTGTGTCATATATTGCTTCCAGGAACCGGGAAGGCGCAGTCAACTCTGGCGCATGACGTCTACAGGCATGCTTCAGAACGAAGCCTTCATCCCGCCTCGTGATCCACGAAAGATGCCAGCTGAAACAACTGACATGTTGGTACTCGACATTTCTGAGCTCACTGCCAACCCACAGAGGCATATAGCATTGGCTTTGAGGAAAGCTGACGAAAGAAGAACGACTACACAGACATGGTTCTTTGATGTGGTAAGAACAATGATTTCTTGCCCTGTGAATTCGAGATATCTGTACATTACCTCTTTTGATACCAGATCATCTGAGCAGAAGGGGCACTTAATTTGTACTTTAATATATTTTAGTTGATAATCTGTGTATTTGAGAATAATTTTTTTATGCAAAGTATCATGTACAGCAGGGGTTCTCAATTATATTAGCTGAAGGGCCGGAGAATACCGAACACATTTGAAAGTTCCCTATTTGAGGGTCAAATACACCTAAAATTCTTATCTTTCCCTCTATATTTTAGAGCAAGTCTAGGGCCAAAAAATCAATTGTTGACAGGCCGGATTTGGCCCGCAGGCCGCCTAATGAGAACCTGATGTACAGTGAGATAGTGAGTGCATCTGAGAGGTACAAGGTTTGAAGGTCTTCTATTTGTAACTTTGACTTCATCTTCCCTTCTAATCATATTTGCAAACAAACAATTTGGTGCCGTAACCCCAAAGAAACGACTTTTTTTTGGTAGACTAATTGTCAGAATCACAGATAGTATTGAATGCTAGTACTGTGCATTGCTGCATGTCATAACTACTCCTCAAAAACTTTCTATCAGCTTATGCAATAAGTTGTCCTTGTATGACCAGGATCTCTCTCTCTCTCTCTCTCTTGCATTCTTTTTGTTCCCACAGGATGGTAGATTACATTGTCACATAGGAGGTCTTGTTGTCCAGGCACGCCATGGAGTAAAGGGACTCAGAAGTGGTTAGTATTAATGGAAAAAAAAAACTAAAAACTATAAAGGGAGTTTTGGTAACTATCAATACCTAAGGTGTTATCCATATGCAGGGTGTATCAGAGACAAGGAGAAATAATTTCCTAATGTCAATTTAGAAATTGTATTCTGATCAAAAATATAAGGTCTTTTTGGTCTCCCGCCAACTTTAGTTGGCAAAGGGGGACTATAGAAATGCCCTGCGTCTGTGTGTGTATGCATGTCCCACACAATATCTCTGGATCTAAGCAAGTGTGGGTGTCCATCTTCGCACCATAGATACATCTCAAGTAGGTGTTGGCTGGGATGTAAAGTGGGTCATGTGTTGTGACATAGGTCAACGGTCAAATATGGTCAAAAATAAGGTCAAATTTGGTCAAAAATTGTGCGTGTGTGTGTGTCCCACACAATATCTCTGGATCTAAGCAAGTGTGGGTGTCCATCTTCGCACCATAGATACATCTCAAGTAGGTGTTGGCTGGGATGTAAAGTGGGTCATGTGACCTAGGTCAAAGGTCAAATATGGTAAAAAAATAAGGTCAAATTGGTCAAAAATAGGGTTATATTGTTATAAGCCTTGTAAGCATGATATCTTTTGATCTAAGCAAGTATGGGTATCCATCTTCGCACCATAGATATCGCCCAAGAAGGCGGTGGATGAGTTCGGAGGTGGGGCATGTGACATGGGTCAAAGGTCAAATATGGTCAAAAATAGGGTCAAATTTGGTCCAAAATGGGATTAAATTGCTATAACCCTTGGCAAATGTTGCAGGATGATGAAACTTGGTGGGTGTGATCAACATTCAGTGTCGAAAAATTTGAAGGTCATTTCAAGGTCATGCGGGGTCATTCAAGGTCAAATGGCATAATATTGCTCTAACCCTTGTCAATTGTGGTAGGATGATGAAACTTGGTGGGTGTGGTCAACATTCAGTGCTGAAAAATTTGATGGTCATTTCAAGGTCATGCGGGGTCATTCAAGGTCAAATGGCATAATATTGCTCTAACCCTTGTCAATTGTGGTAGGATGATGAACTTGGTTGGTTAGACAGCATTCTTCAATGCAAAAAATTTTTGAAGGTCATTTCAAGGTCATTCGGGTCATCCAAGGTCAAATCATTAAGTATGTGATAGGATGATGACACTTGATGGGTGTGGTCAACATTCAGTGCCAAAAATTTTTGATGGTCATTTCAAGGTCATGTGGGGTCATCCAAGGTCAAATCATACACATGGTATTATGGTCATGAAAACTGATGGGTGTAGTAAGCATTCATTGCCGAAAATTTTGAAGGTCATTTCAAGGTCAAGTAAGGTCATCTAAGGTCAAATAACTACAAATAGTTGTATGGTCAGTGTAGTCAACATTTGATACCGTCAAATTGCAACTGCTATGGCATCTGCCTCAGTGGTTTGAGAACCACTTATTTCCATCACAATTCTCCCTGTGATCTTATTTTGCTCCATTTACTACTGCGACGGGCGGGGGACCTTTGTGGTTCGAGAACCGCCTTGTCAGTTTAGTCATCTTTTTTCCAATGGTAATCATACAGGTGGTGAAGTAGTACTAGGCCCAACAGAATTAACACTACAGAACAAGGTACCAGTAGAGCAAGCCATAGAAAGACAGAAGAACCTGCCAGGATCAGGGAGTCTGGTGTGTAAGGTGGTAGCTGATGGCCCAACTAGAGTGCTACAGATAATTGATATATGGGCTAACCAGGTAAGGCCTGATCTCCAAATCCACAGTGTACAGAATAGCATATTTGAGGTGTTTGACATATGTTTGTATGATTTCAAATTTAATCCACTATCTTTTGTTATCTTAAAGTTAGTTTAGTGGACTTCTCAAACAGCAAATATAGGGTGATTTTGCAAGATTGTTTTCAGGAATTTCCACCAAAATTTAATCTCAGATCATTTAAATCAGACTTAGGATTAAAAGTTTCATGCATTTAATCAGAACTTGATAATTAACTTTTAAAAGGATGATTAATGACTTCACTTAGTTCAGTTCAGGGAGGGGATCAGCGGCTGTGTGTGTCTTGTAAATTGGAAATGTTCTTGTTGTAAAAGCATTAAACACTTCAAACTTTCATATTTTGGTCAAAAGCTTGAAAATGTTTTTCTTGTATTTCCTGTCAAACTTACAGCAACCAGCATCACAGAAGTCAGTACCAGGGTCAAGTTCGGGTCACAGAGATGAGTGGATATTGGTTTCCAAGGACAGAAGGACTGCTGAAAATGTTGCCATTAAGAGGCCTAGGGTGTCATCATTGTCTGATGCAGTCGATGAAAAAATGCAAAAGAGAATTAACATGAGCGTTGGTGGTCATTTTTGGATGGTTCATGTGGAGTGTTCATGTGTAATGTTAAGACATAAAACTGGTGGAAGAGTTGTGTAGTAAAACCTCAAAGCTGTCATATTTGTGGTAGCTGACTTGAACAGTGCTATTCAGTAATACGACTCGTACTTCTAAGCATATATCACAATTCAGGGTTAAGATATCTGTTTAGAGTTACATCTAGGTATAGGGTTAGGGTTATGGTATGGCCTAGGGTTTGGTTAGGTAATGTTCAAGATTTAGAGTTAAGAGTGATGGTCCTAGGGTTATAGGTACTGCCTGGTCTAGAATGAGGAATAGTGTCTAGGCTTATGGGTAAATGAGTAGAGTCAGGATTAGGTAATATTCTCAGAGCTTAGGGTTAGGGTGCTTTATCTAGAGTTAGGGTAATGGTTCTCAGATTAGTTAATAATCTAGGGTTAGGGCAATGGTCAAATGTTAAGGTTTTGTTAATGGTCTAGCATATAAGGATATTGTAATGGGTCTAGGTTTTCGGGTAATGATTTAGGGTTAGGGTAATGGTATAGGGATGGGTAATGGTAACAACATAGGGTGAGGTAATGGTCCTAGTTTATAATTTTAGGTGAGGGTAATTGTATATGGATGGTAATGTCTAGGGTTAGGGTAATGGTCGAGGGTTCGGGTAATGTCTAGGGTTAGGTAAGCTCAGGGTTAGGGTAATGGTCCAAGGTTCGGGTAATGGTCTAGGGTTAGGGTAATGGTCTAGTGTTAGGGTAGGTCTAGGGTTAGGGTAATTGTCTAAGCGTAGGGTTAATGGTCTAGGTTTAGGTTATGGTCTCAGGGTAGGTAATTGGAGAGGGATGTTAATGGTCTAGGGTTAGGTTAATGGCTAGGGTTAGGGTTGGTCCTAGGGTTTAGGTAATGCTCTAGGGTGCGGGTATGCTCGAGGGTTAGGGGAGTTCTAGGGTTAGGGTAAATGGTCTAGGGTTAGGTAATGATCTAGGGCAAGGGTGTTTTGAATCATCCATGATGCAACGCAATGTGCCTATACTGACTGTGTCTAACACATGTCATTACTTAGGGATAAAAGTGTTCCAAAACCGTTTTAAAAGAACCACATTACTTAATAATCCATGCAAAAAATTCCGTCCTAAGTACTACGCTTTGTGGGGCTAAAATGAGCGTTATAAGTCTGGATTTTTATGTGTTAGAAGAGGATTTTTATGTGATCACATGACCCTATTGAGTGAAATTTCCAAACTGGTGCATTGTGGATGACTCAAAACATCCTCTGGGTCTAGGGTTAGGGTGGGTTGGGTAATGCTCTTGGGTTTAGGGTGGGGTTAAGGGTAATGCTCTTGGGTTACGGTGAGTCTAGGGTTAGGGTGATGGTGTAGGGTTAGGGTTAATGGTGTAAGGATTAGGGTGATCGTTGTAGGGTTAGTGATGGTCTAGGATTAGGGTAATGGTCTAGGGTTAGTTAGGGTAATGATCTAGGGTTACTGTGGTGGTCTAGTCTAGGGTAATGTGCCTATGTTTAGGGTAATGTGTAGGGTTAGGGTAATGGTGTATGGTTAGGGTAATGGTGTATGGATCGGCTGGTCCCTGGGTTAGGAGGGCAATGGTCTTAGGGTTAGGGTAATGGTCCAAGGTTAGGGTAATGGTCCTAGGGTTAGGGTAATGGGCTAGGGTTAGGGTAATGGTCTAGGGTTAGGGTAATGGTCTATGGTTTAAGTGTAATGTCTAGTGTTAGGGTATGGGTCTAGGGTTAGGGTAATGGTCTAAGATTAGGGTAATTGTCTAGGTTTCGGGTTTGGTATAGGGTTAGGGTAATGCTCTTGGGTTACGTGATGGTCTATGGTTATGTAATAGTGTAGGGTTCTTTTGCTAGTCTAGGTTAGGATCATGTCTAAGGGTTAGTATATGGTCTAGGGTTAGATAATGGTCTAGGGTTAGGGTAAATGGTCTTTGGTTAGGGTAATGGTCGCTGGGGTTATGTTATTGTCTGGGGTTAAGGTAATGTCTGGGGTAGGGTATGTTGGGGTTATGGTAAGCTCTTGGGTTAGGGTAATGTCTAGGGTTAGAGTAATTGTCCTAGGTTAGGGTAATGTATGGGGTTAAGGTAATGGTCTGGGGTTAGGTTATGTCTGGGGTTAGGGTAATGGTCTGGGGTTAGGGTATGGTCTAGGGTTAGGGTTAATGGTCTAGGGTTACCAAATACTCGGGGCAAAGGGAAATAAAAGGAAAACTCTATTTCATGTGTGTTATCTGTATGTCTTTGTTCTTTCAGATGGTTATTTGGGTAAGAGATGGAGTTGGTCTGTCACTGGTGAATGACCATCTGGACGAATTGATGTACATTACACTTACAGGAATAGATGTACACTACTTGGAATCATCTGGAGAAATTAACCTCAATGCTGGCATCAAAAATATACAGGTAAAGGAAAACAAGATCATGGAATACATTTCGTTTGGTGTATTACCTAGTGACAGTGGCGGATGTTGTTATCGTTTTTACAAAATTAAGGGAAATGGTACTAAATACCAAAATGTTCCCAAATGTGGTTGACCACACCATGACCACACATACTGGTCTGTGGGTCCTAGTGGCACACATTTTTGTGTTGTCTGCAAGAAGGTACATGGGGATTGCTTTGGTAGTGTGTGTATCTGTCTGAGGTCAAAATGTAAACTCGAAGGTTAACCTTAACTATAATTGGATGGTGCATCCACATAATTTTCATGACACTTGGAGTCCTTGGGTAGTGTCCCACGTGTTGGTGACCTCATATGACCTTGGTGACTTCATGTGACCATTGTCCCAATTCACAAACTGTGATGACAGATGCCACATGCATTCGGTGAATGCTGTATTTTTGCTTTTAATCCAAACCACTGGAGCATTTACGCTCGGTGTTTGGAATTGGGTGTTTTATGGATAATGCCCCCTTGTTAAATCCAACCAAGCACATATTTTTTCAACACTTCCATGGGCTGAAAAGCTCCAGGAAAAATTAATAACAATTCAGTGGATAAAAGTGGAACGCACAAGAATAGTCCGGCAGCGGGAAGCCTGATTTTGGCATGAGATCAAAATCTCTGATAAAGTATTTTTTTCAGCTGATTATATCTTCTGAAAGGGTATACAATGGAACCAAGGTGGGTGTAAAATTGCAACTTTTTTTTTTTTTTTTTTTTGTCAAAATGTAAACTCGAAGGTTAACCTTAACTATAATTGGATGGTGCATCCACATAATTTTCATGACACTTGGAGTCCTTGGGTAGTGTCCCACGTGTTGGTAACCTCATATGACCTTGGTGACTTCATGTGACCACTGTCCCAATTCACAAACCGTGATGACAGATGCCACATGCATTCGGTGAATGCTGTATTTTTGCTTTTAATCCAAACCACTGGAGCATTTACTCTCGGTGTTTGGAATTGGGTGTTTTATGGATAATGCCCCCTTGTTAAATCCAACCAAGCACATATTTTTTCAACACTTCCATGGGCTGAAAAGCTCCAGGAAAAATTAATAACAATTCAGTGGATAAAAGTGGAACGCACAAGAAATGTTGAAATCGCTCCAAGTCCATTACCAACTAATTCAACTTGCACTATGTAATTCCCTTCATCAGGTGGACAATCAGTTACAGTCAGCCTGAAGCCTGTCACTCTCTTTGCTTCCAAAGAAGATGAGAATTCACACGCACTGAGTCTGGCAGTGACCAAATTGCAAAAACTACCACAAAAACACTAGTGGACATATATAAGTGGCGGGCAAATGCAAGCAGGCAGAATATGATATTTATGACATCTGGAAGCATTTCCCTGACACCCAGTTCTGTTGTAGTTACACTTTCATTTGTATTGATAAAAAAAATTTGAAATGACCCCAACCCAGGAGGAATTGTCCTTGGATATCCTGTAGGTATATACCACAGTCAATGCCTCTTTTCAAACCGCTCTTTGTTAGTTCTAAAAACCCTATTTTTCAATTTTGACAAAATTTAGCTGGTTACATAACACTATACAACCAAAACTTCACTGACCTGAGGCTAGAAATGCACTAGCCGAGAAGATGCAGTAGTGCATCATCGTATGAACACACATATGGACACGAAATTGCTGGCCAGGCCAGCGAACCCTTGGGGCTTGCCATCGCAGGGGCATGGGACTGTGCACCCGGGGCCCGGGTTCAAAATCCCACCCAAGATGTGCAGCTTCTATCCCTTTTACCCCTTCCCTTCCTCGCGGGAAAACGAGAAGAGAAAAGTGTTAGGATTTAGTAATGGGTGATGATACAAATTTACAGTTCCAAAATCTGAGATTTAATTAGGATTCTTGAAAACAGCCTGTGAAAATGTAAAGAAATTTCATAGGCTGATGCCCGGGTTCAATAAGACAATTGAACCCAGGTTAGTATGTGCTGCGTTATGATGTTATTTTAGGGTTTTTTGAAGCGCTCACGTCAACCACGTTTTGCTACGTGGGCGCTCTGCCTGCAAACGCTGCATCGAAGTGCACATGATCGTGCGTTCATCGGGTTGTTGATTGTTCACTGGGTGGTGGCAGGTCCTTCTTGTAATTATTAAGACGTTAAAGCATCGCGAAATTGGTTAAAGATGACCTTTAATGATAAAGCTGTTTAAGAATTAGAATAAAGGTATGATTTTGCGGAACCGGGACTCTCTTTACGACGAATTGAACGGCGACACCATTTATATTGCCTGAAGAACGCGGCCTCGGGGCCTGTTCTTCACTTAAAATAATGGTATCGCCTTGGCGTTCAATCTCGTAAAGGGAGGTACCGGTTCCCAAAAATCATTACCTTTATTCTATAAATTTTGGACCTATGTAATTAAGGGAGCTGAGTGCTATCTTGCCTTTCATTAAAGAAACATACATACATGTACACAACAAACAAACAAAAATTAAACAAAACACTTGTCGATATCTGATTGTTAGCCAAAAAATAACCGATAACATCATATGAGATATAATTGTAAATTATGTGTCCAAAAATAAATTTATTTGTGTTCACATACAAGACTTGCAACTTTTTTGCTAAATTACAGGATGAACATACAATTCTTTGTTTTTTCTTGAAATAGAAATGCTAAGAAGTTATATGTGTTGTAGCTTACTCAATGAGCATTAAAACATTCAAGTAGATTTGCAACTGAATTTTGTGGAAAGCATTATTTTGTAACATGCTGCATTTGAGGTAACAGTGAAACTGTAAATAATATTGCTTGTGCTGTCACTTGTTTGCATTTGGAGCAAGCACCCTCTGTAGTTTTTTGATGGAAAAAACATTTTTATCCCCTGGCTTGAAAAGCAGTTGGGGGATATTGCGATAGTGCACATGTATGTGCATTCCAGTTTGGTTAGGTTTTCATATGTATGTATGTGCGTTCCAGTTTGGTTAGGTTTTTGTTTTCAGGTCGTCTTCGAAAAGTTGAAGTCCAATTTAAACCAGACTTGGGGTTAAGGTGCAATAGAGGTTCCTTCATATGTGGAGTATGTCAAAGGTCACACACCATGGTCAAAGATCATCTGAGGTCATGTTCCAGACTACCATCTTGCCAGGGGATGACGCAAGTTTACTTGCTGTATTTTTAGAAGTTTGTAGTGTCATTTTTTTCTTTTAAAGCACAATGTTGACTTTAGCTGGTGAAAGTATGTTACCTTTTAGCCTCTAACAGAAAATCTAATAATAATTATAATAACATTTGCTACTAAACTAGAAGCAAAAGTAGAGAATCAGAACCTGGCCATGTTTTATCCGCCAGAAACAGTATTGCCTACAAAAATTTTGGTTAGGTGCGGCATTGGAGGACAAAAAGTAGCACCAATAAATTTGCGACATTTTTTCTCCTCTTCAGAGACTGATAGTGACGTTTTGCAAGATGACACTTACCATGGAGGAGCTTCTTCTACTCAAGCTGTTTCAGTTTGTTGGCATGGCTCAGGAGGAATCCGATGTAGAGAAGATGGAAAAAAAAAAAAAAAAAAAACCCTCATATGTTGATGAGATCAAAGGTCATGTGCCAGGGTCAAAGGTCATGGGGCGGCCCACAGCTTATATTCTTTGAATATAGCGAGCGCGAAAGCCGAGAACCGCGAAATTCTAGTTTCTTTTAAAGCACAATGTTGACTTTAGCTGGTGAAAGTATGTGACCTTTTAGCCTCTAACAGAAAATCTAATAATAATTAGAATAACATTTGCTACTAAACTAGAAGCAAAAGTAGAGAATCAGAACCTGGCCATGTTTTATCCGCCAGAAACAGTATTGCCTACAAAAATTTTGGTTAGGTGCGGCATTGGAGGACAAAAAGTAGCACCAATAAATTTGCGACATTATTTCTCCTCTTCAGAGACTGATAGTGACGTTTTGCAAGATGACACTTACCATGGAGGAGCTTCTTCTACTCAAGCTGTTTCAGTTTGTTGGCATGGCTCAGGAGGAATCCGATGTAGAGAAGATGGATGAGAATCATTATGAGACTCTCAGGTAAGTTTTATCACTTGGACCTGCCAATGGTGGATGGATTCCCAAAAATTGCACCATAACAATGTAAATCATCACACTGAGCTGATTTCCTTTACACCAATGTTGACTGAAATATATGCATTTCCCTTCTGAGAAGTGGAATGCCCCAAAATACCATTTCAGCACCCCTAAAAGAGACCCCAGGTCACACCCTGTCGACCATTACTCTTCCTGAAATCCGTTTTGGCTAGCCGTCAAGACGGACGCATCGCAGCTCTGTTGGCAGTCAAATTTATCTGAGATATTTGATACTGGACTGTAGTCGTCTCAAACGGAATACTCCTACTACTATACCAATACTATCTGGATATATTACTGGATTATATACTGGATTTATAACGCTCTATTTGGACGGAATAAACAGACTTTTACGCCCGTCGGAGAGCTTTTATTGTGTATCCTTTTTTGCCGCCGATGCGGTCATGTGATCTGTGTAGCGGGAAAAAGGTAAACAAAGGCAGCCATTGCCGCACGTGTTTGCGTGCTTTGGATGCCTTGCTTTTTGTGAGCCTGTTTCTGTTTCTTGTAGTTTCTATACTATCAATAAAACAGTTCTATTGGGTGAGTGTGTGTAGATTATTTTTTTCTTATGCTTGTTGTATTTTAATAAAATATGTGAAAACTGACTTTGGAAAATTCTTTACCGTATGTGACTTTGTTACCGCGACGGTATCTTTGTCTCCGCGTTGGCGGGCCGGATCTTACGTTGGCCGGCACGCCTTTGTTTTTCATCGCTCGTTTTCGTTCCGGCACGCGCGCCCATCTGGCTCGCTTCACCCCTCTTTTTCAGCGTTTTTTGCGCTCGCCGCCCCGCAACCCTCTTTCTCGGTGCGTTCATCATGGGTCTTGCTTCCGCTGTCGCTCCGCTTGGGGTTCGTTCGTTTGCGGTGGCCTTTCTGTTTTCAATGGTTCACCATTGAACACAGTTTCCCTGTCTATGTTTCGCTTAGGGAAAGGGGGGGTGTTCGGGCTCCGGTCCAAGGTTCTTCCAAGGCGGCCCCGCTGCTTTGGGAGCACCTGAAGATGTTGTAGCTTGGGTTACTTCATGGCGTGTTAGTAGGGCGTTTCTCTCTCGGGAGTTTCGCCCGTCTACCTCGCTTCTGGCCGCTGGATCGCCTGGTCTAGCCCTAGGGGCTTCTCCGGCACAGGCTAGCACGGTCTGCTCTGCCTTTTTCCCTTGGGGATTTTGGCGGCTGCGGACATCCCGGTATGGCAGCCTCGGCTGCTTCACAGTGTGCTAGTTGGTCGGCTCTCTTGGGGGCTTGCCTGGCTAGCGCGCTGCCGGCGCTGGCTCGCCTGATTTAGCTCGTTGCTTTATCGGTGCAGGCTAGCGTGGTCTGCTCTGCCTTTTCCCGGTGGGAATATGCGGCTGCAGTCCGTCCAGTAGCGGTGTGCTGGCAATGGTGACGCCCGGGTTTCTCGGGCCGATCCATCGCCTCTAGTACCGACACCTGGTGGTCTTGGTTCATGGGGTCCTCGGACTCCGTGACCGAGCCGCCGTGGTACCGGCCTCGGGGCTTGATTCGTTCAGCCCTGAGGTGGTTTCGCTCACTGCTTCCCGCATGGCTAGCCTGCTAGCCACGCGGTGTCAATCTGGCTCATGCTGCATGCTTCACCAGGCCTTCACGGGCTAGGTGGGGCGCACGGCGCTTCGCCGGGTTGGCCCCTGCTTACGCGGGGTATCGTGTGCGGTCACTGGTGCGGATCGTCCTGCGCTAGTTCCCACTACGGTTCAGTCGTTACGG
>JAMKCH010007895.1:0-79881 GCA_023653785.1 Ophioderma brevispina | reverse complement strand
ATAATTAGCCTAGCGTTCAGTTTCAGTCGTAAGTTTAAATGCGCCTTATTGACACACAAAAGCCTATTTTTATAATATGTACTCTACAATATATAGGGTCCACTAACGTCCTGTTGTAAAATGAAGCACCATCATAACACGATGTATGCAAATTACAAGTTCAAGTTTGAGGCACTGATATGAACACGGGAGTCGAACAAACGTGAGCTGTGTCTCAGATTGGGTGAACCCCATGAGTTATTAACCAACATGCGGTAGTTACTGCGGACTCGTGGCACTAGCACTTGTGTTTTTCTTTCGCATTATCTTTGTGAGGAAAAGAGCTGATAAGCACAGGGAGCCAGTGAGTTTTTCGGTCGTCTGCAAGACAGATCCGAGTATTGCCTCAGGGCGTTTACTTTTCACACCCAGTCGGTCCATTACACAAATACCCTTGAATTTACAAAAACACATGCTGCTACTCAACATGTCAGTTCCGTACGCCGCTCCCGCGAATAGAATTTTCATTTTCTCTAAATTTCCAAACTTGTTTTTCCCGTTTATTCCCAATAACAATACAAACCAAGCGTTTGGGTAAAATACCAATGTGTACTTACGTCTATCGGTCATAGCAAGCCTACAGCCCCGCTAAGGCGGCTAGATATTGGCCTATCTCGCTTGCTATGTAATTGTTACATGCCTGACCTAACGATAACCTACTACTGACTGAAGTTCAGTTGCGAGATTTTTTTAACCGCAGCTAGTTTAAAGGACCCGTAAATTGGCCTGTAATTGCCCAATATGTGTTACACACTACTGATAACGTAGTTACCTTTTAACTTAGTAATGAACGTCGCAGCTCTAGGGCGCTATTTATCACAGCTTGACGACATAGAATGTCAAGGACACATTTTTAATAGGCCTACACTGCTACCATGACCTTACCTCGAGGATGGGGTTCAACAAGACCAATGTAATTATACTAATACAGCAACAGCCAACAGATTGACCAGGCAATTTGTTGGTCATTGGTAGAGAAACTGTGCATAGTCATTCTGGTCTCTCTTTTGGTTATTCAACATTAAATATTTCGGTTCGTTGTGATGAAATTCGGCAGTCATGTATGTTTATGCATTTGCGTCGGAACCGGGCGGACAGAACGTACGGTACGTCCCAATAATTTTGCCCCTAGCCCTGGCGCCCCCCCCCCCCCCCCACTTCGTCGGCTTTACAGTAAACCCCATTCAAACTTTGCATATACTCTGCAATGACTCCCCTCTGGACTCATCAAACATTAAGTTAATGAACTAACACGGTCCTCTATGACTGGCAGAACTCTAGTCGAAAGGTCAACGCCCTAGGCTATTCCCCATAAAAAGTTATAATAAACTGGTCCCCGCTCTCTTACACATACTGCAGAAGTAAGATGCCTCCGCTTATCCAACGACATGATGAAGTAGACGTTCATACACAATGCTCTAGTGACTCCCCATATCTGGTCGTCCGTCAGTTAATGAATAAACTGACGCCGCCCTTGAAAACACAATGCTGACGTCTCATAATCACTAGGACGCTTATCAACCTGATGCCTGAGCCCCTTGAAAATAAATATTCGGAAGAGTACTGCAATGCACTTCTATACTTCAATACTAGTCATCCAATGTTCAAGGAATATTCAAGCACTGTTAAAATCAACCGTAAAAAAGGGATTTTAACTGGCATCGGGGGACTCACAAGGTGCAGAACGTAAAATAACTGAGCCGTAAAAATACGAAACCATGGCAGGAACGTAAAATAACGCGTAAAATCTCAGCTTCAACTGTATTGTTGGTTTTTGACTTGTTTAAACAATTAAAACTTTATTACATCCTCGACCAAATGTTCACGTTGTAGCTATGGCATCATACAAAAATGTTGTATTTACGTTTACCTCTCATACGTGGTTTAAAAAAGTTATATTTTCATAGCCAAACAAATTTTGATAAAAAGCAATAAACAAAGGAAACGTGAAAGAAATAAAAATTTAACGTTTATACCCTTTGTTTAATGTACACACTCTAATGTTCACCATATTACTTAATCGTCATATTAGTCAACTTAATACTGTAACTAACATACTTCACCCAGGGTCTTAGATTAACAGTCCTAAAACCTTATTTTCAAAATTAAACTAAAGATAAACAAAAAGAAGATTGAGTTCTACAAGAGTGTTTTAAAAATTAGTTTAAAAATGAAGGACAAATAGATGTTGCATTTTTTAATGACGTTCCTTTACGACGTTATTTTACAACATTTTATAGTTAAAGGAAGGGACGATTTTCCTAGTTCCTATTTTACCTTAAAAACATTAAGTTACAAAAGAACATATATTACGGAAAAAATAACGGTCAGCCCCGTCATAACTACTACCATTTTTTTTTTCAACTGTGTATTTTTATTGTCTAGCCACTGTTTTATTTACAATTTTTTCTACTTCCATTTGTAATTTAATGTACTATAAGTAATAAAGCGTGAGATTATTGGCTAATTGGGGTTTAACCCCGTAATTTAAAGTTAAAGTCCTGGGTAAAATTATAGAACATTTTTAACAGTGTGATGATATGCCTCCCCTTTAACGCGCAAAGAGAGCAATGATAAGATCAACGCCCTGCTGAAGGGCTACACTTTTATGTTACTTCTTCCCATATGGACACAAAATTGCCCAGGTGATACAACTGTGAAGTGATGACCTGAGGCCGCCCACTAAGAAGCAAATTTTGCATAGTCGATGATTACCCGTAAGCTCTCCTTCTGGTTCTCCAATGAATATTGAACTGATGGTGCCGCCCTTTAGAAGCAAATTTGTAAGGTCTAACAAGCAGCGTCTGCCCATATTCGTGTTATACATAACGTAATGACGTCTTCAGATTTAAGCAAATGGCGCTATGCAGATCCTAATCAGCGTTGGTGACTATTCGCTATGCAATAATGTGCTATGAACTAATGGGTCTATGACTGGCCGTTAAAATGATTTCAAAAGTCTAACAGCAATTTGAGGAGCCACGTACTGCCCTTTAGAAGCAAATTTGTAGCGGTGTTACAAGCGCGGCGCCCATATTATGGTTATCCAATAAGTAAAGGAATTAATTGACGCCTTAGTAATTAAGCAAATATAAAATTATTCAAATCTAATAAGCGGGTGGCGCACCTTTCTGGCTATGGCAATAATGTAATGAACTATGGGTCTATGACGGCTGTTAAGGAAAATTTTACAAAGTTGACCAAGAAATTTGGAGCCACTGGCCATATCCAGTGAATCAAGCTGATGCCTCCGCCTTGAACATGTTGAAAACAACACTCTGAAACTGCGAACGTTTAACAAGTAATGATATCCCTTAAACTGGTTATCCCATACGCCATAAAATTATGTTCACTATCACTGGGTCTGTTGGGTGATATTTAGCAAAATTTTTTCTAAAAATTGGGATCTTTGCGTGAAAATTATTCAAAATCCTCCCAAAAGTAGTGGGTTTTTGGTTTATAGGTGACATGCTTTCAAATGAAAATGGGTCACTGGTGACTATTATGCTGAAATCGGGGGTCTTTAAACACAGAATTACATTCTTGTCAACCCCTTCCCAAAATGGGGTTCCCCCCCCCCCCCAGAAACGATGCCATCGCATTAGTCATTCTCTGAAATGAAAGGGCTGATATTGCCTGCTTTTTTGCAGAAGTCTCATAACCGAAATGCACCCTATACCCGTCGTCCAATGAAGAAGTACCATTTGCTAATTTACATTTTCTATATCAAATTTGGATAGAAAATATGTTTTAGAAAACAAAACATTTCTTGGGGTTCACCGCCTGCACAATCAATTGACTTATGGTTTGTTTTCAAATAAACATTGAGAAAATGTGTTTTTGAAAAATGGCAAACATTGCCAAAGGGTTCCGTGATTCGCGCGGGAGAGGTGCCCTCCCCAACACCCACCCCGCCCACTTGAATATATGAAATTCGCAATGGACACTTTAAATAAGTCAAACAAAACCGTAAACCATCCAATTATGTTTACCTCTTACTCTTTTTAAGCCCATTAATCGTATTTTGCTATAAGCATTCAAAAAGTAACCACTTAACAATTTCACAATGTTTTCTAAATCAATTTTGTATGAGAAAATGGTGTTTTGGAAAGCAAACTATGAATTATAATAATATTTATTTTGAGATACTAATTAAAAGCGTGAGGCAAAATAGTAAATCGGGAAAGAAAATGGCTACACAGCCCGAACACAATGATGTGGATTTCTTTCCTGTGTCAAAATAGATAACATGCATACACAAATATAGCATAAATTAAACTACATTGGCAGATGAATATGCAAGCGGATGAAAACATCATTAATAAGAAAATGCTTCTTACATAATAACTTGATGATATAACGAATCAGCTTTAACGGATATCACCGATACTTTCTCATCGTCTAGGGAATGGCAACAATACATAGTTGAATAAAAGAATAGTCCGTTCACGCCAAGTGCAAAAATCTATTTCCATTCACACTACTGTCTAACGAAATAAATCCATGAACGTTGGACCCATGCGTTGAGAGTCGGAAGCAGAAACTTGCAGCCTTTGAACCTTTAAACAAGTCATAACTGTTTCAATAAGGCAAATTCAGCACAACCTATCAAGATAGTTAACCACGTTGACCATGATCAGACAAGACCTTTCCCTGTAATTAGCACACGAGTTATTTTCCTTTGAAATTTCTCATGCCGTGGACTAAAGAAAATTAAAAATGGAGCCCAAACAACAGCACAGTCAACCAGATGAGGACACAGACAAAGCTTTGTATAAATGTCAATAAAACCAACGAGACGTGAGATTTTATTGACGTGGAATCAATATCTGAAGAAAATCAAGATTTGGAAGAAAACGTAACGCCAAGTTAGCTGCAAATCATCGCCTTCCTGTAGCTTTTCATCCCCCAAGAGCACTCTAATCTGGCACCCATCATGATCTAGAGAAATGCATAACAACATTTAGATGCATTAAGTGTGAAGTTTGTTCGTGGGCTCACAATGTAATTATCGTCCGCAAATTTAAATAATAGGAGAAAGACCAATTTGAGATCCGAAACAACAAATAAAAGTAAGAAACAGGACCCACACTGACCCTTGTGGCACTCCAGAAAGTGACACTTTTCCAATCAAGATTCATTCACACCTTTGTAATCACGCTCTGCTGCTTTCCATGAAAAATACCTGAATCCGTAAAGAAGAGATCCTCGAATACCACAAGCATGGAGTTTCTTAAGTAAGATATTTGGTCCACTTTATCAAAAGCAGAGCTAAACTCAGAAAAACAGTGTCAACAGGCGACATCACTCCCATCAAGGCTTCACCATAATAATTAAAAGAATTAGACAACAATTGTTCACAATTTCGCCTGTCTAAAGACAATTGATTGTCATCAAGAATATATTCTCCTCAATATATGACATCAATCGGGTAACATGAAGTTTCTCCAAGATTTTACACAGACAGATGTCCAAGACACAGGACGGTAACTTGAGGGAGCCTCTTTTGGTTTGCCAGAACCGTTTAGATAGTAACACATTACGCTAATTTCGAAGACTTTGGAATATCACCTTAGATAAGCATGCCTTGATCAGTCACCTAAGAACGAGAGAAAAGTTCAAACATACCTGGTTTTAAAAAGAAACGGGTAGAATTCATCAGGAAGGAGTTTATTGTTTTAGGGGTTCCGCGCTTCGCGCGGGAGAGGCACCCTCCCGCACCCCCCCCCGTGCCCGGGGGTTTATATATAACCTCCATGCTCGATTGACTTAGGTTTGTTAAAATAGACCTTTACCCATTAAAAAATTTTAATTGTAAGGTCTTTTGATCTTTATACTATAATGTGAACCTTTGCTAATTTCATCAAATTTGTTCCATCAAATCTCCACGAGAAAGTGTGAATTGGAACATGAACATTTCAAGGATTCCGCGCTTCGCCGCTGAAGGGGGCACGCCCCCACTTACAACCCCTGCCGCTTCATAAGAAACTCTCCAAATCAATTGACTTATGGTTTGTCAATAAACCTTACCCAGAGACCATTTTACTTTTTAAAGACCATATTTCAGTATAGCAGTTGACCCTAATTTTGCTAATTTTCAAATGTCTATCAAGTTCACCGAGAAACGTGCTTTTGGAAAATGAACATTGCAAGGGTCCTCGCTCGCGCGAAAGGGAGCCACCTTTCAATATCCAACCCTGCGCTTCATATAACTCTCCAAGGTCAATTAACTTATGGTTCGTTCAAAAAACCTTTACCATTAACTCAATTTTACTTTTAAGACCGTTAATCTTATATACCTAATTCATTACTAAAGCGAAATCCTTTTGCTAATTTCAAATTTGTTCCATCAATTTGTCACGAGAAAAGCGCTATGGACAATAAACATTGCAAGGGGTCCGCCTTTCGCGCGGAAGGGTACCCCTCCCCCACCACACAACACCCCCTTAACATAAGAACCTTACCATTTTTTTTAAATCTTCTGTTGTAAGTGCCTATTTTTTTCTAGACAAATTAAGTTCCAGTCCTGTGAATCGTGATGCTTAAAACTATTCAAATTCATAATGCTTAACGTATGGTGATTATAAACATTTACCTAATACTTAATAAGAATTTTCGCCCCGGAAAGGGAAATAGATACGCGCCCCACAGAGCGGTACGTCCCAAAGTAAAAATGCTTCCGATCGCCGATGTGTTTTATGTGCTGAAAAAGTAAAGTCATAAACCTATTAGGGCCTGCTATTTTAATGTCAAAAGATTGTGAAATATTCAACTATCTTGTGGTATGTTTTTTAGTAAAGAAAATATTCAACATAAATAATAATTTTTTTTGGTTTTTAGTAATTGAATAGATAATTTGGTGTCAAACTAAAGAATTTGGGTTAAGCTTGCATGCATTAAAAATTGACAGCATAGACCTACATAAACTTCAACAAAATACTAAAGTTAATAACCGGGTTAATGATAAGGGTTGCTTTATATTGCTGTATGGTATGTGCTATGCAATAAATCAATAGATAACATCGTCCATATGGCTGTATGATTCGTGTGTGTGTAGTGTTGTATGTTCGTGTGTATGTTTATGTATGATGTGTATGAAGTGATGTAGGTGTATGTTTGTGTGTGTGTGTACAGGACACCACACATAGTATACACACACATGTATATATGTGGTTTTCTCTCGAGTATACTTTTTAGGTTCCAACGTAATAACCCGGGTTACTAATAACCCTTACTATACAGAAGATCCAGTACCAGGAGGGATGCGATAAATGCAAACAGCGATTGATATTATTGAAGGCGAACCAATTATGAAATACAGTATAAGTTGAAAAAAAAATGAACAAGACACAGAAAGAGAATTTCAAGAAGAGGCTTACAAGACCCACAGTAGCATAGAAATTAATAGTCTTGTATGCCAGTGGAGCAGTGCGATTAGCGCTTGTGTACCGTGAATAGGGCGGCCAGAGTCCACACAAAAAGAATTCACACCTCACGCGTTTTCTCTGGCGCTTATTAATTATGTTAAACTTATGCAGTCAACAACAGATCTAGAGTCGTGGTAGATATGTGAGAGGTGGAGCATCAAGTGATATACGTCAATCAAACATGGGTAATTGTTGATAATAGATCCTTTCATATGAGAAACACGAATATAAAAAGCTCAAGGTAATGTAATTTTCAGTATTCCGATGGGATCAGAGAAGATTATGATAGTACGAATCGATTGCTTAAAACCACTTCATTCTAAAACGTAAAATTTTTTCAGTTGTTAAGAGTTAAACACTTCAGAGGAAATACATAAAAGTATTGTACAACACGTTTTTCTAAAGAGTGTGTGGTTACAATGATAAAAATGTGAAAAACAATGGAACCATCCTGGAAAGCTGTATTGAGCGCACACGCAGGAACCATCGCTTTACTTTGGCCCCTGAACTTGTATGTTTTACATCCCGACTACTGAACTAAGTCATTTCCCAAGCGCGCGGGGCGGCAGTTTACGCCAGCTGCTGTTGTTGACTCCACAGAAATTCAATGCATAAAATAGGGATAGTCACTTGTTTTAGTTTGACTATCATGAATAGGTTCACGTTGTGTTCCAGAATTAAAGTCAGCAAATGCTTTATGACAGAAACATGATGGTTTGAGAGATATGAATGTAAGTCAATGTGTGCTGTACAGGGCCAGGCACACGGTTCCATTTGTGAATGAAACAAAAATGAGGACAGTATGCATTGTGTATCGTCACACGACTGGGCGCCAGTTGTAAATTAAAACGTTTGCCGTCAAAATGGACAATTGCTAGAATGCTAATCACCTTAGATGTTCCCCGCATCGTCCCAACGTTCACCGCTCAATACTCACTCATAAATATTACAATTTATACTGAAGATATAACACAATTGGTATGAAGAAAAATTACATTTAAAAGTTATCAATAGAAGAATTAGTTGAATTCAATTTTAATGTTGCGATGGACAACCGCACTAATAATGGTGTGTTAGTCTAGTGGCGGTTGGTAACAATTGAAAGAGTAAAGATAGGAAGAAACCTCAAGTTATAGACCTCTGACAATAGAGGGAGCCAGGATTTGGACACCTTTACGTCTGTCAGTTGCGGACTAAGGGGCGTGACACACACGGGTAATTCATCGAAAAGGACAGCCCCTCGCCATAATCGTAATCAACCTGTAAAATTAGTCTTGTGTGTGACTGTGAGGGAGCTCCCAAATTACCCGTTAGCCATAGAACCAGCCGCTTATTGTGTGCATGCATGGTGTAGTAGTGTCATGTCGTCAACACAGCACATGTGAGCTCTGGCCATTATAGATCACCCACCGCCTCGCTACCAATTACACATCATTTGTGGTCTGAGCCTGTCGTAGAGTGGACGTTTCTGTGTGACCGGTCCTGTGCTAGGAACCGTACCGTACCATCACATGTATACACGCCGTATTTATGCACGCATTATTATATGAAGATGTTGGATATTTAATTATGTTAACATTTATATTTCACTGATTGGATTATAACATACAACATTGGTAACCTCTGCGACATATTTCTCTGAGCGACATAGGCAGACGACACCCGGACTTGGAAGACAGCAAGCCATCGCGAGTTGGCATTTTTTCTCGCCTTTTCTTCAGGACAACCTGATTGGCTGGGCAGTGGTAAATAAACAATTAACCCAAGCAAGTTTGGCTCATTTGCAATCCAGTACGTGTATGGAACAGTTGATAGTATAATACACCGATCATCATCTGCATTGAGCTCTACGAGGAGCTACCAGCAGTGATTATACGAACACTATCACCAGCATCACATGAAGCATTCGCTACCTGGTCTCGGCCCAGCCATGGCCTACGCACCAATCTTACCACCCCGTCTCAATGACTTCTCCGTGAATTCTTTACTAACACCACCGCACTTCTTCCCCAACGTGTTCCGTGGACCCGCTGGGCTAGGAGCTACGCCGAGTTTTCTGCCAAAATTAGGAGATCCCCACAGCAACCCGTACTCAACACCGGACTTTTTAGCCGCACATTTACATCATAGACACCCACTACAGCCTCCGTTACCAGGCCTTGATCCTCAGGAAGGGGACACGGATGACCCACAGGTCACCCTGGAATCTAAAGACCTCTGGGAGCAATTTCATGAAAAGGGGACGGAGATGGTCATCACTAAATCCGGCAGGTGAGCTATATCAAATATATGGCTTTTGTGCAGTTGTATCTTGAAATGTATTACTATTATACATGTTGATATGAGATTGTAAGTGTAATAAGGTCGTGAATGGTATTTATTTTGGTATGGTCGGCAATACAATCATCCTGCTTTATACTTTACTACCTTGCCCTTGTGTTAAGCAAGTTTAAAACCAATTTAAGAATAAAATATTTAACCCTTTTTGAACTAGCTTAATATTGTTGCCAATGAATTGGCTACAGCGAAGCTACTGCGGCATTATACGTCTGGCTTTAGCATGCTTAGTGCGCACTCTTACTCATTTCAAGCCCCGATGATTCCGGCGTAAACAGTAGCCAACTTTCCCGCAAGCTAATCTACACGTAGGTCACAAGTTCTACTCTGAGAAAAACTATATATTTGTATACATGTGAGGAACTCCATAAAACTAATGCATTCTAGTGTAAGGCATTGTACATTAACTAATTAAGTTAGTGTAATATTGGTGGTGTTAACCGAATTGTGACTAATGTTAAAATTAAGTGAGGCACAATGTAATGACCTATTGAGTACAACATGTTGGTAAAATATTATGCACTTGTATGTTAAACCTGATGTGAGAGAAGTTTTACTACACTACTAACTTTGTTGCTTGTAGTGGTCAATTAACATTGCCCTTCTTGGTCAATCCATAAGGTGTAGCACCGAAAACACAAGTTTACACTTGGTCACATTAAAACAACACTCTGTATTGAACCATAATTATTGTCTAAGAGGCGTCATTATGTGCTATTCCTTGTTCAAATACAAACCAGTCTTAGAATCAATCCTGAATTTGAATATCAGCATCTACAACCACCTAAATATTACTGGACAATGTCGGACTATGTACATGGTAACACACAGTAATATCTAATAAATTATTTTAATATTGAAGTTATGTCAACCTATCGACTTTAACGACACTACCATTTACATTTAAATTGTACAATGATACATAAATAGAACAGTTGTAAACATGTAGGCCTACTACTAATAGTAATAATAATACCAATCGACTTGTACACTCCATGATTCTGATCGTAGTAGTTTCTGTTTGTCCAGACTATTCATTGGCCTCTAGCCATGCACTCTCATGTGAAGCTCTAACTAGTTGATATCAATGCATTCATTCTAGAGTATGTTCAGAGTACGCAGGGGGCGAGAAAAGTTAAATTTGTAGAGCATTTTTGTACTGTAAATTACTAAGTCATAGGTAATTGTGCTCGGAGAGTTAGAACTTAATTTTCTGATTCTATAAGAGTTCACAACATGACAACCTAACCTACATGTGCAATTAATTCAAATTTGTTGGTACTATTAAGACATGTTCTAGTGGTCACGGTTCAGTTAATCTGATTGTTGTTGTTGACTGCATGTTGAAATTATCAGAAAGCTAATATTATTAATAAATATTTTATAATAGTAATTATCCGAAATACGACATGGTCAAACTGATAAAGGTGACGGAATACAGTAGCAGTCCGTGTTTGAGTCGCGGCAAACGAACCAAAACAAGTTAATAAGCGCAGTAAACGTAATAACTACTACAGCTCTAGTCATAAAGTTGTTTGTTACAAAGTAACATGACATACACGCACCACAGTCACTACAGCCCTACTTCCATTTTTGGGTAAAAACACAACACTAAGCATTCCGATTTTCTATCATTTTTGCTCAAGATGTTTGCTACTGTGTTTGTCATTGACCCTTTTCTTGCGTACATTCGGTCAATTGGCAAAGGAACTCGCTATACCGACTTGCTTTATTACCTTCAAATTGCCATGTTTACATACCGAAACATCAAGCCATTACACAACGCAAAAACTTCATAAATCACTCCGGTGCAGACGTTATGTATTCCTATAATATAACCATATCGTGATCTCGACAGTATAATTCGTGTAATTACGTTATTTTTTCATCTTAACTTGCAAATGCGCGAAGGAGTAACTCCATATCAGGTTTTTGAACAAAGCCACAATTGGCGTTCGTTTTGTTAATTCAAATACAACACACTAACAACTTGGTAGTTATTGCGAGGCTTCTTTTATGCGCCACATACACAAGTAATTGTAAGTGTCCAATTTGGACAAATTAACTACTCTTCAATTTCATAACACTTATTGGCTGGTGAATGCCGGAAAACCTAAGAAAGAAAACCAAACCTTTGGCATCTTTGTGTGTTGCTATACATTGATTACCTTCTGACGTTGTATTGATAATAAGTTGTTGTATATGAATAATTTCATTGTAATAAATTGCCCTTACAGAACAGGCATTTTGGTATATCTTCCTATCTTCTCAGATCTTGCTTGGCATCATTGTTGATGTGTTAAGCAAGTATGTGTACTATAGTAAAGTGTGAAATGGTCAATTATGGACAATTTTTTAAGTTCCCAAAGTTAACTTGAAAAATATGATAGTGCAAAAAAAAAGCTGTGCGATACGATAGATATCATAATTTCTTGCCAACTAAATTAACATTTTGATTTTTTTTTTTTTTTTTTAAAAAGTATAAAAAGTAACTTAAACAAGTAACGTATAGAAATTTTAAATTATTGACAATTTAAGTTTAACGCGTAAAACTTATGATTATGCGAAGAAAGTTTGTTATACTATGAAAATAAATGTGCATTAGAACGGTAACACAGGAACCATGTGTTAACGCCGATATAAGGTGAAGTACCCCTCAAAACCTTAACCTTTTTTAAAAAAAAAAAAAAAAAAAAAAAAATGTGTATTTTTACATTTTACATGTGATGGTGGGTATAGGTACATTCTTCATGATGGAATCACTTTAAGAAGTTTAAGAGTTATAAGACTTTGTTTTAAAAGCTTAACTGGATCCATGGAAACATTAATGACACTTTCTTGAAATTTGTTTTGCTTTGCCAAGTTTGTGCTAAGTAATTATGTATTGAATTCTAATTGGTGATAGAAATGGTAATATTAACCGCGGTTTATAACAAAAAAATAACAACCATGATTGAGTAAATCTGATAGAGAAGGTAATTGGAACTGCCAAAAGTTTATAAAGTAATTTGACATGAACTTGATACATGGTAGTATTGTTATACTCAAGTTGTGGTACAAGAGTGTTGTGAACATGTGGTATTTCAAATAAGAGTTAACTTGAGACTATTGTTTTGCTTTTCGTCTTGCAGGCGTATGTTCCCATCTTTCAAAGTCCGAGTTTCTGGTCTGGACAGAAGGCCAAAATACATCTTACTCATGGACATCGTGGCGGCCGATGATTGCCGATACAAGTTTCACAACTCGAGGTGGATGGTGGCAGGGAAAGCTGACCCTGAGATGCCTAAGAGGATGTACATCCATCCAGATTCGCCCAGCACTGGCGAGCAATGGATGCAGAAAGTCGTGTCATTCCATAAACTCAAGTTAACCAACAACATCTCCGATAAACATGGTTTTGTAAGTATCAATTTTTTTTGTCAAGTTTAACTGTTTTGTTTACAACCATGCAGATGGTCCATTGTTCCATCACTTAAAATTGATAGGGTGTGATAACAAGCGTACCTTTCACCATTTACCTATTTTAAAGACTTCAGTAGTTTTAAACTGTGAGCTAATCCATCTTGTATTGAATACCAATATCAAAAATGGAAAGTGACATGTTCGAAACTGTTGAATATTTCATTTGTAATTAAGATATTTTATTGCTTCCAGTTGTTATTGTCAGCAAGAGTAGAAATCTACTCTCAAGATAGCAATTGTCTTTTAGCTGTTGCCCATAAACAACTGTTCACAAAAGCACAAATTCATAAAAGCGCTAGTTCATAAAAGCACAAGTTTTTTTAATTAGCTTTAACACCAACCGTAAAGGGGAAGGGCATAATATAGACCGCATCATGCGACTGGTAACTTTCATGGATTTATATGAAATGACGTCACGTGATTATGATTTAGTTTAATCAATCAAACAATGAATAATGGAAGCCTGCTTATGAATTCTATCACCAGCAGTTTGGTACATTAATTAAATGATAGTCGAGTCTTTATGCATCGCTATTACTCGTCAAGTCTCTCTCTCTCTCTTTGTTCACAACTTGGCCAGATTTCGGCGCCTACACAATGAGTTCTTCTGTTTAATTTACTGGTGTCGCGCGGCGGTGTTTTCAATTATTACCAGTGTCATTTCATATGAAATAGTGTTCCTGAGGAATTTGTCCATTGCGATCAGACATTTGCTCGTCATCGATCCACAATGGACAGTGTAAATTACACTAACAACAGAAGAAAAGGAGAAAAAACGGGTCGTGTTTTGAAGACGAGTGTGTATAGATACGCTCTAAGGTCTCCACTCTAGCCAAGGGCGATATTACACCACGAATGAGAGACGCACAATAAACGCAGCTTCCTTCTTAAGTAAATCAAGTGCATGGGAAGGTATATTGAATAGAAAATGATAGAACTAATGAAGAACACAGTAATTCACCTTGCTTAGGTGGGCCGTGCATCGTTCAGTCGTTTACCTGTCTATACCTAGCAGAGAGAGAAAGAGAGTAGTGCTCTAACTGCCAATGGCGAATCAACTACTATATTGTGCGAAATATCAGTACCTCGGTGGTAAATGAAACGGCGGTGATCTTTGAATTTCAAGCAAGAGCTGGCGTATTTGGCACCCGGTCCCATCTTCGCCAACTCTCTCCTCGGGCCGTATGCATTTGTGAACACGAAGCAATTTATGAAAGTTGTACGGACAAGACAATGTGACGCGCTAGTTGTTGAAATTTTCACGAGCTCTAACGGTTTTGGTGTCGGTGATTCACCTTAGCTAGATAAGGTAGACTTGAACAACTCGAGGCAAACTGTTGGATATTCACATTTCCCACTAGTGTAGATTAAGGCCATGGGCCCCTTTTCCACCCTTGCAGCAGCCTGCCACGGTTCCGTGTTATTTTACCCTTCGGGATAGGGACACTATCTATATTTCACCCAAAATACTGATCATGACCAAACTTGTTAAACTACGGAACAGGCCATGGTTCTTGTTTGCTTCAAGACGATAGGGAAAGCCCAGTGGCAAAATATCATCATCTTGTGGCAACTTTGACACCTTGATCTTGGTCAAGAACCGTGCTGCTTTTGCCTTAATAATGTACAGTTTCATAAGCCAGACACGGATCCGTTTAATTTCACTCAATACAGACAAGAAGGTATCAATATAGTGCCACTGACAAGTCTCTAGGATGTTTCTCATTCAAAATGTTCAACCCGAGGCCAGAAGGCTACTGTTTTGGAACTTCCGCAAACAGCCATTGAACAGTTAGGCGGAAGAGCGACCCCCTTTTCGGATTTCCCAAAATCAGTGCAGCCTCTTACTTGTAACTACTGATTCAGGGCGTCATTTTCCTTATAATCTATTTCACATAAAGATACAAAGGTACATATGTTGTGATGGATAGGCGGGTAATATATTGCGCCTTTGGCGTACAAAAATTAATAGGATGCGCAGGCTACGGGCGGGTAACCATTTGTTTTTACTACGGGCTCATGGACGGCCTGTCGCCGGTATTATATTGGGCGGGTAATATCGTGCGAATAAAACCATAGGCGAGTGGCAGCCAGCAAGCAAGCAACCAGTTGAACGATAGCACTTAATTTAACTCAGTTTTGCGAAGTTCGTAATTATTTTCACCACGGGTACCTTAACTGCCTAATGCTTCAGATGGTTGGATATGGGCTTATGCGTTTGCTTGCACGCACGCCTCGGTCATACAAGAATGCTCAAAAGTGAAGCGCTATTCATTCAATGGATTCACCCTTCCCGCTTGAAAAAGTTTACTTTGTCGGTATTGTATGTACAAAAAGTTTCACGCCTGCCCTCTGACCTAGCTTATCTATGCCTAAAAGTCTCCTCAATTGTAATAATTGTTGCGATGCTCTTGTGAATAAACCACAGAATCTACAATGGACTGTTATTGATAATATTTTGTACGAGTGTATTGTCATCTCTATACGACACAGTTTAATGAATTACAGAAATGCTTTATTTGGAAACCTGGTGTATTTGAGTCCCACTTCTGACACCATTATAATTGCGAAATGCAAAATATCCATTTTGAACTTATGAATTGTGTTAAGGGTCCCTTCTTTGGAGATTCCCTGTCCAATATGTCAAGTGATTTCACTTTAATGGGTGTAGGCTATGCTGTTTTGGGAAAAGGTTAGATTTTGATAACAAACTTCACTTGACAAAAATAAGGCATCAGGCAGCAATCGATTTGATTTCAATTTAGTTGAACTTGAAAGTAAAAACACCTTTGTATTGACGTGCCTTAACGAGAGACCGCGACAGAAGAACAGAAGTTGAAAAATCTGTCCATCTCGAGCTTCTCCCTATGGCATTAATCGCCTGATGACACTATTTGCATTATCAAAGTGGGCGCTGTTCATAATCGATACCTCGCCTTACCTGGACGTATCTTTGTTCTGACTAAAGTAAGCCCTTCTCTTCAAAGACCCTTAAGGATGCACTTATCGGAACTGGAAGACTAGCATCGGTGATATCTACTTGACATTTTTAAGTTCTTTGGATCTATTCTTTCGAATGACTTGGTCATATGCATACCTGGAAGAGAGATTATAAATTAATGGCTCCTCTTTCATATGAACTAACTTTTTGGCTATAGTTTTTGGTTGCTCCCAGAATACCCAAGTTCTTGGAAAGAAGCTTTTAGAATACTTTGGTTTTTTTTTATGACTCACGTGCATATATGTATACATATACCTCACCAAATCCAACTTTTAATTCTACTGATCTGATTCACCAAATCCAACTTTTAATTGATAAAGAACTTCATTGTTCGATGTATAGTTTCAAGTTTTTTTTTTATTAAAGTACTAAACTCAAGATTTTTGATCTAATAATGGTTCAAAGTCGAACTGTTTGGTGTATTGAGATACTGTAGCACACGCACATTTGTACGGGGATGTCGTTATTTTAAGCTACAGATGAATCACATCATATGTCTTGTTGTTGACATTGTGACCTTCTCAGTCAAATCCTTCATGTATCCGTATAATCTCTACGCTCTTTTAACCCCCAAACAATTCTTGTACAAAATATACCTGCAGCAGTCTGGGTCAGACTACGTTGTTAGAAAGCTGGATGACTTTTCGTTATGAAATGAAATTCTCTTATCCTAATATCAAAGTTCAAATATCAATTAGTTACATGTGTATTGAAATTAGATATTATAAACTCTGAATATGCCTGGTGCCCCAGTTAATAACATACTTATACTATATGAATTCGAGTTAACTTTGAGAACAGAGTTGGGAAAGCGATACAGCGGTTATGTACATGAACTATTGCTTAACATAGCTGTCTTGCAAAGTAGCCAGTTTACACATGGCATAGTTGTTGAATTTTGATAGAATCGTTATAGCGTGATGTAAATTAATTTCCCTTTTATTAGGCTATACGCTTGCTTCATTACTCCGTCTGCATCACAACAAAACGCATCATAATTTTGCTAGAATGTCTACAGTATCCTGAAGCGTAAATGTAAACGAAACTTGATTAGGATTTCGAGAGGAGAGAGATAGATAGTGGGAGAGGGTTGTAACCTAATGATTGGCAACACTACTTAACCCATGGCATACGGTAGATGACTAACCTATAGATATGATTCCAGCCCTGAGATTTTCAATTTGAATATATGAACACTACACTGCTGGCCCAGCAAAGTTTTAAACAAACATTGCCGTATTTGGGCAAAAGCATTCGAAATCCATTCAAACTATTAAGAAATTAAATTGCAAATTTCAATTTGAAGATAAACCAAGAGCAAACCAAAACTCTTTGGAGGTTCTTAAGTGACATTTTCATTCCACCTTTATTATGACGCAATGAGTTACGTCTTTCTTTAGTATTAAATAATGACATTGAATAAAGGAGTCGACCATTCGCGGTAGAAGCCGTAGGTACTAATTAGAAATAATTATATTTGCATCACTAATTTGTGGTAAGAATAGACACTTTAGTTTTAAATAACGCAGCTTTTCTGTAGAGATAAAAACTGATTAGATAATTGCTTGACCAATGCCACTCATTCATTAATGTGAATACTTACAGCCTATATTGTTATTTTTTCAAACTAATGAGGAATCCCAAGTACGATACGGTAGTAAATGAGAAAAACAAATTGCAAATAGCTAAACCGATTTATAACTTCAGTTATTTGAGGGCATTTATTTTCCATTTCTAAGGGTGCTTTAAAACAATGTACGCCAAGAGGATTTACTTTAACCCGCTTTTTCATTATTGCGTTGCTTAAGCTTGCTCTCAGCATAACCATCATCATCATCAGCAATAACACTACAAAACAAATACAGATTGTTCTCCCAAGGGTGCGATAATTAACACCTTAAGCTTCAATGCTCTACAGTTTCATTAAGTTATCCTAGCTGAAAATTAAATAGAGCTCTAGGGTTTAATATTTTTATGGTGTTAGCGCCCTACAAGTTTGAAGCTTCTGGATGTGTAGCCTCCCCGCGACCAGATTTTTTTGTTGTCTGAAGGCGATATAGTGAATTAATGATGAGAAAACATCGGGGTGTTTGTGGTGATGTAAAGTAGGTATTGCTGTGAAGGTGTGAGCGTGAGAGAGATGGAGAGAGAGTGTGATACAAATTCAAGAGTGTTGATGCTGTTTGGCAAGATGGCAAAGTACTTGGAATAATCATAAAATCTTTTTAAAACCCCAGATTTCGATAGAGTTTATCGCGCGGTTTAAGTGAGATGCATTTACTAAATTTATCAACGTACTTCTTGCAGTTCCCCGAAACAGCCTTACAGTCTAATAACATCACTTTCCAAATACTACTTTTGCTTATATATACGTTAAATGTTCAACTATTGTAGTATGTTGATGGGGTCTTCCAACCCACAAGGTCAGACTTATATTTAGGCACGTGGGTTTGTTTTTTGGTCGCTTTCCATACAACCATTTGACAACTATTAACACAAAAATCCAGTCACAACTTAGCCTTAGGGTTACCTGTGCTAAGTATTGTTGATTTGTTACTTAATACACTGCATTACAAGTATCCGAATACAGAGGATATAATACAAGACTACAAGTACACCATTTATGTGTAGCTCCGTCGGTTCACTGACCCCACCTGAATGTTTAATAAAGCACGTCAGTTCGCAGGACTTGTGAAGGGGTTAAAAAGTTGATAAGGAGATGATTCTGCTTAAGTTGTGAACAATTCACCAGAAATCGTGCTCTTCGGCTTACCCCACTAGTTTGCTAAATAGAGAAGCGCCTTTTCACATGGCCTCTTTTTATTTAGGCTTCTCAATTTACTTCAGGTTTGCGATAAAGAGCAAGCCTTGATACGTGACCAGAGCAAAACAAACCAGTTAGTAACGGTTACAACTCTTTTGAGTCTCACTTATTTGTTAAGTACAGGTAGATGAAGCGTTGATGAATCTGTATTGGAAATAAACGCACGTTCAATGCTAAAGATAAAGAAGAAAAGAGGAGAAGCGCTGTCTTTCCGCGCGTGTTATCTATCACAAGTAAAGTATGGGGTAGCGTTTCATTGACATCTATCGGGATAATCTGTTGGTAGGATGAGACAAAATAGGCAATTGAAGAGATACGGACTCGTGTACGTGATAGTCTTTTCATCAAGTATCTTGTCATTGTGTTTTAGCTGCAGCTCCTAATATAAAGGCACATACTGAGAATTATTACTGATAGAAGTAAGCGCGCGTGACTTAAATATAGTATATTGGTGTAGGCTAGACTCTTTCTTATGCTTTCTATAAAACCCTGGGATGTAATCGTCACGAAAGATATAAATATCTCCAATTTTCTCTCCTTTTCAGCGAAATCTTGCTCTTCTGGAGCTCTGCTGTGCCTATTGTCAAACAGATCGTTTAATTTTCATCCTTTTATAAGTCCATGGTACATCATTGTATCGGTGACTGCTTTTTTGAAAGCTTTTAATTGAAATTTTACCAGATTGCCGTAAAGAGCAACTTTTAAGTGACGATTTCCCATTGATGTGAAATTACATCAAGCCGCGGAAGAGGCACCTATTTGTGGCACTAACAGTGTGCGAAGAATACGAACCTTGTCAACTAGACCCTATTTTCAGAAGAAATTGTCAATAGAAGGCCCTAGTCATTTGTCGCTAATTGACCTTCGGTTATTCATACGGAATCTTAATAAAATCACCCGTATTCTTGTGATGCATTCTAGCGTTTCTAAAGTCCATTGTCTCTCCTGTCTATATATTTCCTTTTGGCTTTTCGCTTGTTACCGATTACTTCATAATGTCGTCGCTTGAAATAGCAGGCGCCCATAGAGCCTGGGTTGAGTCTCGTGGTGTTGGGATTTTTATTGGCAAATGCCCCTTTCAGTTAATTATTGATTGCTATACTTCTTTTTACAAGTGCTCAATTCATATCTGGTCAGAAAATTCGTTATTTCTTTCCATAAAGAAGTGTGTATAGCAAATCTTTTAGGTGTGATTTAACCAGCTGTACTGCCGGCTGACAATGTAGCACCTCACACAAAGAAGTTAGAGTATTGTGAATTTACCCGATACATATATGTTGTTATGATTCCAACTGAAATGAACAACGCTGTGTTGTTTGGTGTTCGGGGGGGGGGGACAAATCAAGAGATAGAAATGACAAAGTCTGAGAGACGTAATCAATGGCAAAACAAAGGGTTTAATTAGTATATTGATATTCATAAAAATACAAAGAGGGTAAATGTGATAACGGATACATCGGTAAAAATGGTTTGACGCGGCGGGCGCCGGGCGTGAAAGAGCCATGTTAAACTGTTATGTCAGTAACACTCATAAGCGATGACACTAGCAAGTTCAAGATCCTCCGCCGATAACCTAGATAAAATATATTATGCAAACAAATTATTAAAAATCTGACCATTTGCGCGCATTGTTGCATTGTCCCGGAGCTCTCACATGTCCTAGTTTTAGGTGGACTTTGCACCCTAAATATCATTAGAAGCAGACGACAATTAGCTTGGGCGGAGCTGCTTGGTAGACATCGCGGCGTTAGTCTGTACACAAGAAGGCGACCGCCGCTATCCCTCGAGCTGTCTGTATATCGGTTCCGTAAGAAACAAGTGAATTTTTGCTTGTGCAAATTGTGCGAGAAAGGCTGGCCTAATTGTCACCATACACAAGCTACAGGTCGTTTGTCAAGCTTCATATCGAGTGCCCTTGGACCCTTGTTGTACGATATCGATTTGATAGATTACTGCTAATTGCTGATGTGAATGTAACTCTGCTACTGTGATGACATCTACATTTTATTTCATAACTACTCATTTTGGGCTCAATTAGGTTGATATCTCCAAATTTGTTTAACGGTGATATTATTTTGCTCAATTTGGGTCAGATCGTTCCAACTGCCATTTGCAAAAACATATATGTAAGGGCCTACGTGTTGAAAGGAACCCAACTGACCGAGATCTCAATTAAGTTGACATCTCATTTTTTTTTTGTTTTGGTCAATTTGGGTGGATTGTTGAAACTACCATTTTGCAGAAACATGGACTTGCCGAAATGCACCACACACACCAAACTCACCAATGACAATAATTAACAAAGAAACTTGCGTCCTTGTAATTAACTGTGGCCTCCTCTCACCGGTTTATGAATAATTGGTTAAATTTATGCATAATTTCTATCAGCGCCATATTTGGAAGAACCCAGATGTTTGGCCAATCTAATCCCAAAATTTAGGTTGTGTACTTGAATAATTATAGTATAACCATGGTAACCAATAATTAATCATCTGCTAGTAACGTGAAACACACCTCGCCGTTCAACAACCTGTAAATTTTGTTAGCGATTGCGTAAAGGTGATTACATACAAATAAACTATTGTTAAAAATTGAAATATTTTGAAATCGTGTAGTTTTAACTTTTATTCCTGGTAGGCCATATGGTTTTGTACATTAAGTGTGATCTTTAGTAGGTTTAGTAGTAGTACCGTATGGAAATTTCACGACCTCATAAATATCAGAAGTGGTAGAAAAACGTAACGCGGTTTAATCATCAAGAGAATCCTTTGTTTTTTGCAGTATATGAAGCATTTCATTAACCATGTATAATTTAAAGATGGCGGCCCATCTGGTCATTTTAATAAGTGATTCTATTCTTTTGTTACATGTTGTTTCCAAATTCATGACATAGAAGAATATTATTTAACGTTGACACATCTCAGAAACCGTATGGAATCATATTCTATTATGGAAGCTAGTTCTTGAATCATTCTATATAAATAGCGGGGACTGATTTTTTTTACTCCCGTTCTAGTCACAAACACTAATAAATATGTTTTTCCCCACCGAGTGATGAGATTCGTAGAGAGCAGCGACCGAGATTACGTTAGCTTGATCCCCACTGTCGCCTCATTCTAATCCATTACGAATGCGCCCCAACGCGCGCATCATGAAAAGCCACTGCTGCTACAAATGTAGTATCATCATCTTCTGTTAAAATTGATATTACAAATGTGTGATCGGACAGATATGATGTCGTGCAAAAGGATCACTACGGGTCATTGGTAAAGCAATCGGTCCCCAAATCCTGTTGCTTGACGTTTCATTTTCTCTGGCTCACAAGCGAGGTTATGGCACCGAACTGTGATTATGGTGACACTTAAAATATATCATGTTTTTCAGAATAAGTTCGGCTGTTTTTGATTCAATATAAAGCCCAAACCTTGAATCCAAAGACCTGTTTAATGAGGAACCAAACGGTAGAGCGGATAATATCAGACTCGCTGTTTTCATATTTCCATAATTGGTCTAATAGAGACCCACACATAAGGATTACCGTCTGCTTCACTGTTTTATCCGTGTAAATCGCGATAAATGAAATTTCCCCTTAGGCGGTGAATCTGTTCATTTAAAATGCATTGGAAAAAACAGTTTTTTTGACTTTCAATGCGATATAAAATGGTGAGTAATTCTGGTTGGATTATTTACAACAAAGAATTTAAATAGGTTCTAGAATAGTATGTTTAGGGGGATCACTCTCCATTGCACATTTGGAGTAAATCGCAAATTGTCCTTTTCCTGTCATATTTGAAATTACATGCTATACACTCAATTTCACAGACATAGAAGCATCTCTCAATTGTGGTGTTTGTAGAAAAGTTACAAAATGCCCTTTGAAATAGGCTTAAACCATTAACACGTTGTTGATCCGGGGTGATAAACCTTGAAAAGGTAATAGAAGTCCTCTACGTTGAGGTTGCCATTCGTGCGTAACCGTCCGGTTCGCCTTGCAGTATAGACTTCGAGATTATTCATCTCAGGTAGAACTAATGATCCTCAAGTTTATTCACTAAATACACACACTCATGGCCAAAATGTCATGTATAGGCCAAAGCTATATACATTTCCGGCGCTCCCACGATTGGAGAATTTGGGGTGTCTTAACAAGGCGTTGAAAGCTCACCTCTTATCAACTTAAGACGAGTGGCTTTGCCAATGCGATGATCTCAATACCTAGCCTCAAATTGGGAGGATCTGGAGGATTATATAGAACGTAGTCATCATATAGAAATGAGTCTGTTATCGCCTTGTTACGGTTTGCTGGCAATTTGGCAATAGCTTAAAACCTATTTGTAGCTTCCTACTACCTCTCCCTTGAAATGGTGCATGTTTTAATGGTGTCTACATATTTCCAGGCATGCGTGACTTCAAAATTTGAATCCATGACGCATGGGGTCGTGTAAAGTCCAAATGCAATTCAAAGTTGAACGAAGTGTATACACTTTCGAAAAGTCTCCGCAAAGGGCTCGAAGGAGCTATGGAGGGGGAACAGAGGGGAGGGCCTCTTGAAACAGTTTTCTGGTTTGGTCTGAAGCACGATTCCATAACCGAAAATGTTCTTGTGTCGAATACAAGCCTAACATATTGACTGCACATCGACTTACTGTAGTGTGGAAAATTGGCTTAGAACTGATAATTAGGTGTGAACGCCATTTAAGCAGATGGGTAGGTTTAAATTCTTATTACAAATGAAAGATGAGCTTAAAGAGACATGAGGAGATTTCCAGAAAGAAGCGCCCCCAATTTTTTTCGAGAACCCGTCTTTTTTGCATATTGGAATGCTTTCCAATGTATTAGATCACATCTGAAGTGAATAGCCGAGTACGCCGTCTTTATGTGATAATATGATGATTTAGTACTTTCTGTCGTGCACGAAAGAAAGTCAAAGCACGGTGTTCTATGGGGACAATTACGATAGTCAGGCAAGCTCAAAACAAGGTTGCGGTTTTCTTTTGTACTTGTTTGTACAATAAACCTTCGGAACGTCTTGATAGGTGGTCTACAATCGGTTCTGTGCAATTTGAGAGCAATTCGTATCCTAAAAAAATCTCATGTCACTTTAAACCCAAGTTACATTGAAAACATATCAGAAAATATCGCAAACATAACTTGGGTTGATATGACCAGAATCTACATGTATGCACATTATTATTATTTGATCCTTGTCAATTGGCATTAGAAGGCAGTAGCAAGGCATGGATTGGACATTAGAGGCAGTGGCCTGATGACGGATAGAAATCCCGAATGAGGATTAGCATTATATTGATGAGTCAATTCTCCCTTCAGTTCCTTTTAACGGCGACAATATCCCTCATATCACACCTCGTCAGTGTAGAACTTCCTCCCCACGACAAAAACTCTAGTAACTATTGATTGCTAAAATGTGAAAAGTTTTCTCCCACAGCCAATTGTGGCTTACAAAAATAAAATAATTATCTCATTACTTAGATAACTGTTAACGCGGCAGCTAGCCCACAGTCTAGCCCCACGTAACTCCCCAGTCTAGTTGTCCATCCATCCATCCATCCATCCATCCATCCATCCATCCATCCATCCATCCATCCATCATCCATCCATCATCCATCCATCCATCCTTCCTTTTAGGGATTTAGAACTTTCGATGTGAGATCGTTTAATCGACTGAAATCAACAATGTCCTCTCTGATTTTCATGATCCTTATCGATGTTAATCAATCTACATCATAACCATGACCGTTTATATCAGATCAATGGAGAATTTAGGATTTTTTCCTATTTCTATTTCTTTGGAATCCCAATAAAGCCATTATCAGCAGTCATTTTCTTTCTTCGGAGGTAACTAAACCACGGCCCTAATTTTTGGGTCAAGATGGTTTTTTATTGCATTTTGTATTGTAGTAAAGTAACCTATAGTGGTAGAGCTGAGGACAAGGCATTTAAAAACAATAACGGGTGATTCTTGGAAACATGTCAGGCTCTCGAGTCTCGATATTATGACGTCACGAAGTAGTAAAAATGCCAATGTAACTCAACGATCATTAATACACGCGTTTTCACGAAGAACTGAAATTTTTTGTTGATATGCATCTCTAGAATTGAGAGACACAATGGAACTTTTGAACAAAATGACTGATTGTTGCTTTAATTAGCCTCATTAATTGAATCCAGATTCTTGATTTTACGTGACTATATTCGCTGACGATTTCGATCCGTTCTGTTTTATCCTAGCAACGATACTCAACTCGATGCACAAGTACCAGCCTCGCTTTCACATTGTCAAAGCCAACGATATCCTCAAGTTGCCATGGAGTCAATTCAGAACGTTCGTCTTCAGGGAAACTGAGTTCATTGCTGTCACGGCCTACCAGAATGAAAAGGTGAGACCTGCAAATTATCTTAATGCCGTAGTTGTCATTTGAACTCCTTCATTTCAACTCTCCTTGAAGTTAATTAAACCAGCTATATTTCCAGTATTCATATTTTCTTCATTACAGAGTTTTCCTCACTGTATTTAAAATTATCATAATATTGTCAGTGAAGGTTGCTTTAAATAATTATTGTTTTATTCATTTTTTTGCGATGTTACAAGTCGAGTTTCCTGTTGAATCAGTGTAGTGAAAAATCGGTTTGGCGTAAAGCCTCGGGCTAGTAGTATTATTCCAGATAATAAATGATATTACGCGCCTGCTTATGTTCATTGATCTAGTGTTGATTGGCCTCCTTGGAAATAAACCTCAACATTCAGTATAGATAAATATCATACATATGAAAAGTTGAATTAAGTGCTCTGCGTGAAACACGACTGGGAAATGAAACTGTATCAAGTTGAAGAGCGAGCCAATCGATATTGATCAGTTTATTGGCACGTTTTAGTGGCGATTTCCATGTTTATACACATGTCTATGAGGGTTGTATATTATTCTTGTTGCGGTAGTGAGGTTGTTGGCGTAAATCACTGCCAGTCTATTCGGATAACTTATCTAAATTGAGCAAGGTGATGACGTGCAAGTACTAGATGGTCTCGCCAGTGTTTGAACAACAAAACGTCTCTATGCCCTTTTAGTTACTATAATTCACTAAATTATACCCACTGCGTTAAATTTCATTATTAGCCGGTGTGTTTTAGTATTACACCTACAACTCTGTGTCACTAAAAATGGCTTCGTGTTTAGTATTTTTAAATAATTTGGCGAAGTGCATTCTTCGGGTTTCCATTAGGCAGCAGGATATTTATAGGTAATTAATTTATCTCTTCCACTGTGGACCCTAGAGAGGCAATTGTATAAAATTGATTGTATTATTATATCAATTACAATTTTCTTCACTCGTTCTGGCCTAAATGAGTAAATATGGCGGGGGGGGGGGGGGGTTGATGATTCAGACACAGACGCGTAATGACACTTATAAAAAGCGAGTTCAACACTCATAGAGCGCCATGTAGCAAATAATAAAACATCAAAAACAGACATATTGATGGATTCTAACGGGTAAAAATGTCGAGGCAATGAAAACAATATTGAAATATATTGGCATAATAATAATTAGCTATTCAAGGTTCTTATTTTATCATAGTAGTGTGATGTAGGGGACAAATAATACCGTTCAATGCGAACGGCGCCATAATCGCGTTCAGTTCATCGAAGGTGTAGGAGTTAATTAGTGAGGTGTTAGAGACGGTATATTGAGCATCGAAGAGCCGACAATACGCCCTTTTCTGACTATCGACGTGGGAATACCTAATACTTAACACGGCTGAAAATTGACTGGGGAGATCGGGTAAAATAAACTACGGGTTCGTTTAGTCGAGGGACAGACCCGGCGTGTTGGTGAGGTGCGATTCAAGCCTATATCACAGGTTTCGGCGACTCGGGTGTAAACTTCTCACACCTAGTACTGCAGCACGATCGTCCCGCACCTGATTTTTTGTCCTGTGTCTTTTTTCTAGCTCGCCTTCATTAGTGCGTAATTTGTGCTCGCTGTGAACTGCCTGGCGTTCACAGCTTTGGTGCGGAAAGTTGTCGTGGATGTGACGGTTGTACACAGCTTCGTGGCTCTGTGTTCGTCCCAAGAGTCAAGACATCAAGGCGCCTTCTTCTTAATCCTTAACATAGATAACAGACCATCTTGTAGCTGGTATCTCTTACCATGATCAATTTGCTATCTACTGTAGATAGCAATGCCCAATGAACTTAGTGACGAGATCGAGGTTGTTGGAAATTGATTATGGTGAATTGCTTTGATGAATAAAATAGATTTTACGTTATAACATCATTTTTTTTATACCATTTGTAAAAAAAGTTCGTTAAAACTATTGTTAAATTCGATGAAACATTCCAATTCAATATCTCAGATGAACGTGCTTATTTCATGATTTCAAATGCAAGCATTCTGGATGTGTAACGAGACACTGTCAACATAGCTCCGCGAGTTATGTTTTTATCGAACATCCGATCCCAATATCGAAGTTGCCTATTTAAAAGCGGGGGTAATTCCCGTGAAAAAAATCAAGGATGTCGCATCTTCCAATGTTTTCGGTGGGGCATAGGACACTGGGTCGTGGCCTCATGCGAGGCAGCTATGTTTGATTATAGTTTCTCACGAATTTAACCAAGATGAAGCTTAAAACGCGTATTTTGAACAATACAGCGGAGTTGTCAATACACGGCCTACAGGAAATTGTGTTTCGAAGTATTGTGGTATGGTGTGTGTACGCGCGCCTGTTTCACTGGGTTTATTAATCACATATATGTTCTCAAACACGTCAAGAAGCGAATCATTTTAATGTGAATATTAAACATTTCATCACCTCAAAGAGAAACCAGTCTTAATTGACAAATTAATCAAAGACCCACTGCTTATAATGACAACTGTTGAAGATGCCCCCAAAAGAGTAGCCCGAGTATTAATCCTGCGATGTAGTGTAATCACATGACTCGCTGCTGTAATGTTTGCAGTAACATTGTTACAGCGACTGTTTTAATGTTTATTTATGAAATTCATTTGATCGATTACTATCACATGTTAGTGTCGGGGTAAAATTATTGCGGTCTATTTGGTTCTCTAATTTCATTTTCTAATCCTTGGAATAGAGGAAAGGTCCCAACCTCACAATCAATTATATCACAGTCATACGTTTATTGTTTATACATTTATTCATATCGTGATCCGCCGAGTGTGTTGAAGCGACAGAGCAGAACCACGGCCGACTGAAATACGTAACTCGAGCCCGAATGTAATTCCTTCGCGCCTTGGTGTCGTTAACTCTCACAGCTCAAGTTTTTTTCGCACCCGGCTTGTCGTCCTCCTTATTTTGTGTCCTCCTTCTTCTGTTTGCCCCCTGTGGTATGATATAACAGAATTTTTTCCCATAGCAATGGGTGGACCACGGTAGGATCATATTCCACCATTATTAGTCGTTTGTTTCTTGTATGCTTCTATCGTATACATGAAGGATTTCTAAAGACACGGTTGTGTGTGTGTTGTGTGTAGCCTGAACAAGAACATAACACACATAATAGCTTGCGTCGTATTACAGTATTAAATTTTTCTAAGTTAGTAAGATATAACGAATAGACCGAATGAATCAAACAATCAGTATTATCATTCAGTAATCCTCAACAAATCGCAGTATAACTGTTATTATACAAGGTGTTTGCCTGATATTGCCATGAATTAGTATTTGCTTGATTTTGATGCAACGAAAAATACAGATGGCAGCAATGATTGAAACTTACCCATTTGCAGCTATTTTGTTGAAAGGATGTAGGACTGAGGAGAAAGAAAGTGTTAATCATCTCTGTAATTCTCGCTTTTCTGTTTTTGCTTTCTGGCAGTATTACTCAACTGAAAAATTGATCACAACCCGTTCGCCAAGGGATTCCGAGACAAGGTGGTGCTGGAAAGGAGAAAAGAGGTGTGAGAATGAAATCGCCTTGTAAGAATCTTTATTAAGGGAAGATACTCCCTCTGAGCCTTAAGGTTATGAAAAGATATATGGTATGGGTCAACAGATTTTGAGGGTACTATTAGTATCCGGGGTTTCTCTATATAAATCGACCTTGGCCCGAATCCAAGGTCGCCTAATTCGCCCGGCAAATTGGCCGACAGAGAGAGGTCCTATGTGTGCTCGGACGAGTCTGCCAACGATCTCATGCCACAGAAAAAATGTATAATAATCTGATTTGCTTGACGTAGCAATATTAATATGAACCAGTATGCGTAGTGTGCCCAAACTTGTATCTGGCATAGACGTATGATTTGCACATGGACACAGCATGGGTGTTAGGTTGTATTGTAACCAGAGGTCATGACCATTGTGAAAAAAAAGCTGCCGAAATGAAAGCATTATAAAAGGGATGTTTAACGCTTTAATTAGTAAATTCCCCCCATTATGTTGAATGCCATAACTTAATTGAGTTTGATACGTTTAAAAATTCTTTACAGCAACTTTTAAAAAAAGAAGAAATTCTAAAGTTAACGCCCAAATTATATATTGCCACCACCTAGGCTCTTTCAAGTACACGTACTTTAAAGAGCAATACGTGTATACTTGAAAGAGGCGTATTTTAAATTTCAATGTATGCGGCGACGGTTGCTTATTTAATATGAATGTTCGAAAGGGATGCATTGTAACTGGATTAGTTTTTCTTCACATCTATATTCTCTATTTACCTTGATGGATTATACGGCAATTAAGAACTGATTCTATTATTGACACTAATTCTATTTGGTAGTCGCATTCAACACTAGGCCACAACCCTTTCAATTTATAAACTCAACTGATCTTGTAATAAGCTCTGCTATCAATTGGTCCGTGTCTACTGCATCGCATTACCTTGCTTATGCTGCTTACAATATTAGCAGACGATATGAATGTATATTAAACATGGTCTTATTTTAATAATTGACAGGAAATACCCAGCACCCAATTATGACTTGGAACATCGAGATGCAGATGAAGGTGTTAGTGATCAGGAACATGAGGCTGCGGAGGTTAGCACGACTAGCGCAGAGAGGCATGAAGATAAAGGTAAAACCGCACTATTCATGTTATTACCGTCAAACCTTAATATTTGTATTATTTGCCCTTACCTTAAACCTTACTATTCGTGTCATTTGCCCGTACTTCAAAACTTTATTATTCATAATTATCATTTGTCCATACTATAAAACCTTACAATTCATGTCATTTGTCCATACCTTAACACATTCAATTCATGTGTCCATACCTTAAAATATAACAATTCATGTAATTTGTTCATACATTAACACCTTACTATTCATGTCATTTGTCCATACCTTAAAACCTTATTATTCATTATCATTTGTCCATACCGTAGAACCTTATCATTCATGTCATTTGTCAGTCCAGACCTTAAATCTTTATATTCATGTCATTTGTCCAGACCTTAAACCTTAATATTCATGTCATTTTTCCGCACCTTAAAACACAGTTTGTGGTACAAAGCTAATAACCCCCATAGAAATTACACAACATTGGGCATCTAAATAAAACTATAATTGCTCCAAAATTACTGGTTTTAGAAGCTTACATTTGAAAAGTTCATAAATTTCTGGTCATGTCTTTTATAACGATCCCTCTGAGTAATAGAGTAAATGAAAGATGTGTCAGCATCTGGGTAGCATTGGCTAAAAGTGCAAACTGTACGCATGTACACACCGTCAGAGCCTGTCCTTCCCCATGATCTTTGTAGAATCTAATTCCAACCTTAGCTTCAAATCTACCCTAACTTATATTATATTCCTAAATCATCTTCATAACCACAAATTCCCCCAGATTCCTATACACTACTCATCTACAAGGATATTATTTAAGTAATAGGCCGTAAGTTAAATGAACAAGAAATTGATATTTTGGCCTTTGACTTACCACTAACAAATTTGTCTTATTTTTATCGACAGTGTTGTCAGTTACTGACCCATTGAGACTACCACATGAGAGACAATCTTCAAGTCCAATTGGAGACAAGTACCCAACAGAGAGAGTAGAGGTGGATAGGAGGGAAGTGAAAGATGTTGAAATGCGGGACATCAGTGCGGAAAATGAAAAGAGAGAGGAATCTAGGTTATCATTGCATGAGAGCAGGGACAAGAAAGACACTGAGAGTCCACGTAAACATGAAGAAGGACTTGGAAGCAGAGACTCTGAAAGTAGGACTGAAAGTTGCGGCAAACCCAGCTCATCTCCTATGTCGCATTCATTTAATCCTTTTTCGTCATCACATACATCTCACCCTCCTGTTGTTACGCCAATCTACCCCACACCACACCCGTTGTTTCTACACCCTCAGATAGGATTGCCGGGTAGTGTTCCCAGCCTAGGTGGCATGCCTTCAATGTTCCCTATGGTTCCAAACTCTCACAGCTCAGGACATCATTGCGGTGGACTCGAATCAACACATCCCCTTCTGAGCGGACATAATGGGTTTTTGCCGCCCAGTAGTGTTGGTGGTTCAACGCCAGCTTTTGGACTTTATCCCGATGCCTCAACCTTGAGTGCTGCCTATGCTAATGCAGCAATACTGGTGAAATATTCAGACGGTCATCCGCGACTTCGTTTCTCCCCCATGCTCTCCTCAACTAGCACGGACAATGGTTGACAACGGATAGCCCTTAGCACGCTTTGACCGTATGATAGTAGTAGATAGTTGCTTCATTCAGGTAGGAACTTACTAGTGGCTCTTGATATCAGCCCTATTGCAGCTGTACATCACCATCAGCGAGTAGCAAAAAAGTCAACGAAATCATCATCCGTAGCTGCTGTAACGTCAGCAGCGAGTGAACTGCAAAATATACCAAAGAATGGTTCGTGGTTGGAAAAGGAACCCAAATAATCTGTGAACTGTTAAAACACTCAAACAGCGCGAGGACGGCTTGCATATTATCAAAAATTATGAATAAATACAAAAATAAGAATTATTTACAGTATTAAAAGAAGCAGCCTACAAAGATCAAATTACGTGTATTTAATGAACCAAACCTTTTTTTAATCCAGCCGGCATTCTCTATTGGAAGTGGTGGAATGCTGAAAAAAGATCATGACCAACAGTGGATCTTTTGAAAATATATCAATTTGGTGTCAGTATATATGTATCTGGACCTAATAATTAAACAAAAATACAGGTTTACGTTATTTTTGCCAAAAATATAAAAAACTAAAACATTAAAAATCATTTGTTTTTTATATGAATTGACAGTCAGAGGTCAATTTTACGAACAAATTACTGATCATTCCATTTAAGTCCTTAAATTCATGTCTCTTGCACTGGGTACAACACCTAATGTGAGCAAATTGAGTACTTAACACTAGGGATGCAAACCATTTGGTGTATTGACAAACAATGCACTGTTGAAATTAAGTATAAACTTAACTTTGTTTGAATTAAAAGAAGTGTTAAATTAGCTCTTTGTATCTTGACAAAGTGTGACAGAAAACGATTTTTTTAATTTTCTTCATCTTACAGATGCTGCATGCAGTCTAAAACGCTACTAAGTTGTGTGTGAACTTCTTTGGAAATTGAACCCTGTCACACTTATAATTTGCTCCTCGGCGGAGATCAAATAGTGCGTCCTTTCTGTAGTTCATGTCAGCACGCATGCGTGTTGCCGACGAGTTGTCGTGTGTGACGCACTAATTATGCATTTGGTGAATGAGAGAAGAGTTCAGTTAACCCTACAAATTAATCAGGTTTCATTGTCATTTCTGTTGTCGATACGGAGATTAATGGTTACCTTTTTCGCTCAGTTTGGCTTATAATGAACGCCTCCCCGAATCCAAAGACTTTATTCTTTCAATGTAGTAAGATGGTTTTGATTCATTTATAACAGATAATAAATCAATCATTTTACCAACTTGAACTGCTTTAAGTATTCTATAAACAAAAACACTCCAGTATTAATTTTTCATATTTGTAGGTGTTGTGTAGAGGCGTGGTCATGGTGACTCTATTGACAAATTTATGTTTTGCACAATATTTATAGTAGTATTCAATCTGACAAACAGGGCCGAATCTCAAAACTTCACAAGTATTCCGCAATTCCAAACTTTGACAATTTTAAAATATTGCAAGGCTCTACGTATTATTTTTAAAATGTTCAAGACATAAGGCTTGATGATGTGTTTTTGGTTCCCAGGACAACGAAGAACCTTGAAATGAAATTTTCCACTAAACTCTCTAATTGAGAAAACGAAACGGCCCAAATATTTTTAAATATCCGAAGTTGTTTAAATATTATGTTTTTGTATAAAAGAAGGAACTTAGAAGTACTTGGCGTTTTACGTAAGAGAGTGTTTAAATATCTTAATTTATCATAGTAGATAAGATCTTATTCAGATATGTGTTGGTCCACTGAGAAGGTCCGCAAATTTGAGTACAAAAATCGTGCATGTTTTTCATCTATCACTATTCCCCCAAAAGTTCACAGTATCACCAGGTTAGCTCTAAGCTCTGTGTTTCACCACTGTACGTTGTGATAAGATCAGTTTTGCCGTTTTTTCATTTTTTCAGTGTTTACAATAAATAAAAGAAAAAATAACATCAAACAACCTCCGGTAGATATGTGTGTGAATAATGCTATTTAGTGTACAGTTAAATACATTTTCCAGGGTATAAATACATTACTTCACATGATCCGAGATTAAAAAAGCCTCCGGGGCTTGCAAAGAAACGGACTGAATAAGTGTTGCGTGTCGTTAATTTTACTCATGTCGTTATGACTTATGAATACGAGAAAGGAGACGGACTCACTCACCGGCTCGTAACAACACTCCCGGCGATCAGTCACCCATTTTGATACCACGTATACCCTGAAATGAATACACTTAACACTGTAATTGAAATTTGTGGGCCGATTTAAAGTCTAATCTACCAGCTCTCAATGAACGGTATGATAGTGTTCGTTACAACCTGACAAAGAACAAGATACAATTCTATCAATACAACGAATATATTTTGAAGTAAAGTAATTCATAATTGTTAAGAAACAAGGAAGTTGACCTATAGGAGGTGATGGAAAATAGAAGTGAATGCCACTATATAAATTCATTATTTCAGACAGGGCAATAGGCAGGATCTGGATCATACTAAAGACATTCGGACATTTCCAGGAAAATGGCCTTCATGCCCTTTACACTAGCAGGCATGGACAAGATACACGCATTTCAGGACTACAATACATTCACCTATCGATGATTCCTGTGCAAATGCTACACATGGATTGATTGACAGCTTAATGTATTGCAGTCCTGGAATGCGTCTGTCTTGTCTATGGCTAGCTATTGAATAAGGTCAATTGAAGGCACATATTCATGGAAATGTCCGAATGTCTAATTTCTTTCAAACCTAGGTTTTTGCATATAATGATCAACAATGTATTGAATCGCACCGCAAGTGATGTTTCTTTAAAAAAGCATGTTTTTCTATAATTAGTGCCGATTAGGACAGCAGGCAGGTTCAAAGCTTAGTTTTTAATACTTTTTTGCCATATAAACCTTTGAAAAGTTCTCAATAGGTTTTCTACAATCAAGTGCTAATTTAGGCAAATTTGTTTTCTCACAAAAATTTCCTCGTGTCCCTATTTATTTTCCTACTTTTAGTTTAAACCGCTCATTATTTCGAGGAAGTAACTGAATGTTATCAATATAGAAGCTCATAACTCGAATGAGATGTGACTCAAACGACACGGGCACAGTGGTCCAGTGGATACAACGACCGCCTCATGACCGAAAGGTCCTGGGTTCGAGTCCCGCTGAAGCCAATGTGTAGTGCACTTGGGCAAGGCACTTTACCTCGCTTGCCTCACTCCACCCAGGTGCTAAATGGGGAGCTGTTAGGAATATTGTCCATTGAGGCGCCTCCCAAAGGTATGAGTATGCCTTGGGCATTTGTAAGGCAGCTGACATATTCTAGTGGCAGCGGAATAAATGTAAAGCGCTTTGATACAGTGTGAAAGGCGCTATATAAATGTCGACATTTATTTCATTTATTTAAATAATGTTCAAATAATTTAGAGTATTTTTTAAAAATTATTTAGACGTAATAAACGTAATATACATGCATTTTGAAGTCATTGCTAAAGAAAAGTCTCCTGATATCATTTGACCTAACCCGTTTCGAGCAAGAAAGTGAAATTTGAATTGAATACAACGTAAAAATTATGTCTTGACATGTCTTTTTTGAGACGTGTCTTGCAAATAGACACGCATCAATTAAAGACTAAAGACACGATCTAAGACATAACTCCCAAGTAAAACATGTCCTTTAGCAAGTCATATCTAACTAAGTAACACAGAATCAAGATGTGATTAAAAACCTGACTTGCATTTTTGTATGAAGGGGTATGTTCTTTGTGTGAACTGGTTTACCAGAGATTTTACTTCAAAACTAGTGATTCACAGGATGTATGGCTCTCCAGGCAAGACATCTCATTACATTTCTTACGTTTTCCATTGATGAAGACATGCCTTAAACTCAAGACACTTACTGACACATTTTTGTCCATTCAATTCAATCCAATTCAAAAGAAGTCCCTCAATGCCGGGCACCGGTTTAATTGGCTGGGCATAATTACATTATACCCTGCACACCTACTCTGTATCATGTGCTTTATTCTGTTAACGGAATAAATCATATGATATAGCATAGGTTTGAAAGGTACAATGTAATTATGTCTCTGGCTCTGTATAATAGGTCGCGCAGCACACCCCATCTACCGTTGTTGATCTAAACCCTTTTTGTTATTTTAGAACCAAATCGGATCAGTTTTCAAATAAGCAATTAAAACGGAGATACTGAGCTAATTGTACATACAATAGACTAATTTACACTTCTTATTTTAATTACCAAGGTAATTTGGAAAATCACAAAGAGAAAGGATATGGATCTACAAAAATCATTAAGGGGGAGAGGGTTGTATAACATTACGCGAGTCTTCCCTATGGAACCTTCAATGGTTCTCACGAGCGATTTAGAACCAGTTAAGAAAAAAGGTGTCATTCAGAACCAAGTTATCACATAGGTAAAACCTCCCCAATGTAGACCGTTTTCCAAATGGTTCTAAGTAGAACTTAGTAAGAATTGAAGTAGACCCATAAAAGGCTCTGCAACTTGAAAGAATCCATCAAATTATATGCAGAAACATGTTTAGTTTACAAAAGGTTTTGATCATTAGTGGAACCATAAGAGGTTCTTTAAAAAAACCTGGTTCTGCGCTCGACTCATAACCGCCCTGCTGTGGGTTCGAGTCCCGCTACAACGAGTTGTGCACTGGTGCAAGGCAGTTTACCCAAGCGCGAAATGGGAGTTGTTAGAGATATTTATTCATTTCAATGCATTATTCATTTCTTTGAATGCATGAACATAATTTTAATTGATTTCCTCGTTTTGGTTTTAAATACATATAGCGCATGCTCTTGACATTTTTCGGCCAAATCCAAGAAACTTAATTGAAAGATTATCACAAAAAAGGTGTTCATAGAAATCTAAATCTAATTTAACACGTTTGAAAAAAAAACATTCTGTACGGCCTCATATAGAACTATATATGACTTCACTTTTCGACTCAATATCAAAAGCATTTACTTGCGTTCTACATGCATACATAAATTGGACATACATATATTATAAAAGAGCATGAATAGATTATGATACATACATACATACTTGCATGCTAAATAAACAGTGATGTTGTGCAGGCGAATGGGACCTAGGGACGTCCCTCAACTGAACAGAATGTTGATTACTTGTAACATAGCAATGACTTGAAATGATCCCTAATGCCAATCAAAGTATATTACAGCAAAACTTGTATGACAGTTTGTTTAAACACTGAAATATGTTAGTAATTTGGAGCAACATAGGGTCTTCATATCAGACGCAATATTCAGGTCATATAGTAATGAGTGATATCATTATGTTGATGATTTCTAAAGGAAGTGCAGGGTTCATGAATCAAGCTTGACAACAATGGCATGTATGGTACATTAGTATTCGGAAAGCCTAGGAACTACTGTGTAGCGCGCTAGCTACCCAGGACCCTGTGCGAATGTGTCAGTGGATTCAAATCCAGATAGACTTTTATAATATATGCTTTTTTGTGTGTGGATGTGGTTTGTGGAGCATTATTGTTATTCCGTATTTTAAAAAGGGGGTGGGTGTGACAATTTTCTGGGTTCTTCCTTCATGTATGCAATTTACGAAATATTTGGTTAATATTTACACTGCCTATAGTCCGGATGTGTTTCAAACGTGTTCCAAATGTGTTCGAGAACACTTGCAGAAGGTGTTCAATATTGTAATAGATTTTGAACTCAAACAGAATTCGTTTTAGGTGTTCTGGATGTGGGCTGTGGATGTTCAGAACACGTGTTCTAAATCTGATTTTTGGAGTGTAGGGTAAGAGTTTCACTTAGAAAACTGTGTAGGACATTTCGCCGATTGAGGGCTGCTCATTAAAGTGACAGAAGGAGATTATTTTGAGGATACGAATTTCTCTCAAATTTCACGGAATCGGTTGTAGACCACCTACCGAGAACGTTTCGAAGGCTTATTGAACAATCAAGTACAAAAGAAAACCGCAAACCTTGTTTTGAACTTGCCTGCTATCGTAATCACCCCATAGAACACCATGCTTTGACTTTCTGTCGTGCACAACAGAAAGTACTAAATCATCATCTTACTACATAAAGACGGCGTATTCGGCTTATTCATTTCAGGTGTGATCTAATACATTGGCAAGCATTCCAAATATGCAAAAAACTGGGGTTCGACAAAAATGGGGGCGCTTCTTTCTGGAAATCTCCTCGTGTCTCTTTAAATGACGTTGCGTGACGTCAGAATATTTGAGGAACAGACCGGTTGTTGAATCATTGGAATTTGTATTGACATGTGTAGAAACGCTGCCTAAATTCCACCACACGTGCAATGTAGAATAGGGGTAGCAAATAAACCATTCTATCATGATGATATTCCGCGTCAAAATAAGGGAATTATGAGTGAAGTTTCTGAGGATTTACTGCATTCGTTCAGTATATAGTTTTTCTCTCATTTGGCCTTGATTCGATTACAGTTTATTTGACAAGTGATATTTCGAACTTATTTCCTTCTAACATCTTTAAAACATTTTATCATAAGCCGACAGTTTTTATGGCAAAATCCTAAAGGTTTAACCTTTATTACTCGTACCATATTTGGACTTGCATGGTTTGTAATAACCTTGTGGCGTTTTCCATTATGATAGATTCAAACCCTTCGAAATTTTGATTGTTATACGCATGGCACCACTGCGTTGAAGAAGCCCGATTCGGGAGATTGTCTTGACAAACGGCACGATATATCGTGCTCATTAGTTATGTTTGTAGCCTGAGTCCCCGGCCCTCATTTCAGAAAAACTATCAAACATTGCGGATAAGTTCTACGTTTTCATGGAACTGAAGTGATAGGGATCAGTGAAACGAAATATCACATAGTTTCAACGGCGAACGCGGCGAAGTTTTCCCGAAGTTCGAAGTTTTCAAGCTGGCAGGCCGTAGCCGGGAATTTATGTGGGGGTGCAGATTGCCAGAAGTGAGTGGACCTTTTGCGCTACCAATTAACAATTTTTGGCTCGCTGCGCTGCCGGTTGACCCGAAATTTTTCACCGTCGTCTCAAATGTCTGAAGGGGGGGGGAAGGAGGGGGGGAGGGGGGGAAAGGGGGGTAGGGTAACATCACATAACCGTAGCGTCCAAAAAGCAGTTATAATAAACAAAAACAATGCGTAATGCAATAGTATTAACCGATGCTTATTCATTCATATGAATGCAACACAATCCCCTATACAACAAAAAATTTCGGGCACGAACAACTTTCACATCAAAAGCGGAAATTCAAAATAACAAAGATGACTTAAAACATAAAAAAACGGGCGATCTTGTCTGGGGGGGGGCGTCGCACCCCCCGCACCCCCCCCGGTACGGCCCTGATAAGTGAGTTAGGATTAGGGTTTATGGGGTTAGCTGGCTAGAGTTTAGGATTAGGGCGTAAGGTTATTATGAGAATGATTTAGCTTGGATATAGAGATAGGGTTAGAGTTGGGTTATTACAAAAGCGAAGGTTAGACATGTTAGAGAAAGGATAAGGCCATGGTTGTTAGGGTTTAGGTGATACCACTGTAATCCCGGGTAAAATCATACGCTGGCGAATGTTAGAAAATTGTTTAGAACGTTTGGTTGAACACATTCATGTTTAGATCTAAACACTAGATGTCATTTTAATGCATAGTATTTCTAGATTCTAAACATACGTGTTTAGAATCTCACACATCTAAACACCCCGACTAAACCCAAGTACACGTCTAAAAAGTGGGACATAAGGAGTTTTTTAGAGAGAGAACCTATATTGTCTCACTTTTGAGACGTGTAATTGTGTTTAGATGGTTTAGATCTAAACATACGTGTTTAGAATCTAAACACGTATGAATTGAAATGACATCTAGGTGTTAGATTCTAAACATGATGGTTCATTTAAATATTTCTAAAACACTTGTTCTAAACACGTAGCCACCTGCATGGATTTCAGTGATACACATTTCGTGATGCTTCCTACACGAAAGCAAGACCCATTTCTGGGTGCTGGATCTAGTTTCGAAGAAAAAAAATGAAGTTGATATTAGGGCCCAGGGTTATTGTTAAGGATTAGGCTTACGGGGTTTAGGGTTAGGGTTATGTTTCGTAAAGTGATAGACTTGGAGACAATGGACAATGAAGTCAACATTTCTTTATCCCATATGTCCTTTTATAAACTCCTATACCTTTCACCAGGCAGCTAAAGGCCAAGGTGCATATAGGGTGGTATATCTAAAAATGTATGTGGTCATAAGTGATTTCATTTTTTACCCTGTTTCAATTAGGCCTATGTGCTGCATGCTATGCTAATTGTGATATATTATGTTGACTGCTGTTATAATTAGAGGTATCATGCTTGCTATGAAATAACGTGATAATGTGTGAAAATAGGAGCTGTTAAATTCGCCATATGCAGTGTAAAAATTCGTCTTTAGGGAGGCGTCTTTTTTATATCACAATATAACACTTTCTGTATGCATAGGTCTATCTTATGACGTATTTCTTTTTCCCTTAAAAACAAATAAATAGCACCATATGTTGTAATGAGGTTCGAACCACCCATCTCTCGACCCATAGCGCACTATAAGATTCACTAGATGTAGACAGATTTGGCGTCTTTTGAAATTGATTGTATTATTGTCTCACGGAATAAACCTCTACACATAAGGCTGAGGCTACGTTACGAGTCTGTTATGTGCGAGGAGTGGCCAATAATATGAACAGTGACACAAGATACGAGGTTATTTATTGCGTTATAATGGGGGAAAAAGAGTATCGCATCCGGGAGAAAATGGTGCACGTGAGAATTTTCAATCTCACATGACTGCCATGATTAGATGAACATAACACTAAGATACGTTGTAAAATACGTAATTGCAATGTTCGGCAAAATTAATGTTAGAAATCATCGGAATACCAAATACTGTCTGAATCGGAAATGTATATATAGGGCATATCGAACGTGACTTCTTTGCCATATAACTAGTAAAAAGCAATTAAAGGTGCATTTTTTGTTTATGGTTCAATAGCTATCCCCGAAAAAAAGTTTATTTCAGGTGTATCGACTGTGCATTTTGATGTTATGAGCCAATATTTGTATCACGGTGCCTGCGCCGTGTTGTAATTTCTGTCCGTTTATACAAAATTACGAATTTCTTCCATATAAAGAGTCTCAACTTTTTTAGGTAGGTCGGTGGCGATGCCGAGGATCACGAAATGCGCCTTTAACAACTTAACCCACTCTGATATAACGTACCGTGCTAGTGTGAAAAGCGGAAATATGCGCACTACATTATAGACCTATACTCTTTTTTCAGCAATATGGGTTATTTCAACTATAGCGAATGGAAGTGTAGATTAGTAAACGATATGTTAATTTTATATGGACAGGTTAAGAAAAATCTGGTCAAAAGTTTAACCTTATAATTAGAGGCCTCTGTCGTGTATCTGTTGTGTAATACAAGCATTATTTTCGAGTTGTCATACGGAAAAAATAATGCTATCGCCCATGTTTATATTACACAACATATGCGCGACAGAGGCTACAAACAATACCAATATTCTCATTCTTAAACATATTTATAATATGAGGCATTCCAATATAACCTATTTTATCATCATTATAAATCTAAAAGTCGCCAAACGATAATGCCAATACCTACTAAAAGAATCGAAGAATCCATGAACGCCAACGCACATACGCAAAGTAAATAGACTCGCGATATGAAGTAAAATGCAGTGAATTCCCATGAACTATTGAATACTTGCACCCGGGATTTGTACTTTGTGAACCGAGCATGCGTATTCGTATATATTATATAGGGAAGCTAAGAAAGCTAAAGCTAATGTGGAAATTTGATTTCAATCGTAAAAAAAAAGACATTCAATGTTTCGTGTACACGCACCCAATATATGACTATCCTCTCACTGCACCTATTTATTTAAAGGTAAGCGACCCGATCGACAGCCTCGTTCCCCCACTTTATTCATAAATTGAGATTCTGGCATCGGAAGGAAGAAAGTTCACTATATTTTTCCCTTTACCCCAGCAACGAGAGATTTTGGGGCATCCATATATTGTGTCATATGTAGTGATTTCATAATACCCCAACACATTTCTTTAACTTCTATTTGTGCTATAGGAGGCCTGAAAATGAAAACAAAATGCGATTTTGATTTGCTTAATTTTCAATATAAAAACATAGGCTGACTTTAGTATTTGCTCCTATAGTAAATTAGAAATTTCACAATCTTTGTACCAAAAAGATAATTCTCAGTTTAATCCTTACATATGGGGATATTTTTAAGACGCTTTTCATGAGTCCAAGAAAATCAGAATTTTCATATTTCAGGGACACCTGTTATGTGAAATCTCTCGTTGCACCTTTAATACACACACTGTCCATATGGGCCAACTTAGTACACATTTTGCCTCAAGTCTCCAAACGTTTGGACCGATTGTTAACTCAAAATTTGCACTCGGTTGTTTTTGGTGATGGCCTATGCTTCCAGGGAAAGAGAAAACATAATTTTAAAAATCGGCTCATGATCGGGCACCCACCTTTAAGAAACAAAATAATGGGAAGGAGCTTGGGTAACTCTACCTATATAGTCGCAAATCTTATAGTGACTCAAAGGAATAGCTATTACCATACCTACCTAACTAACCTACCTTAGAGAGAGATACGAGGACAATTTCAAGAAAAATATGCTCCCATTTTTTCGAACTTGTTCATAATTAAATACTTACGAATACATTAAATCACAGAAGTGAATAAGAAGTGAATAAAAAATATCCAAGAGAATCCAAGAACGCTTTTCATGGCAGCAAGCAAGTTCAAAACTAGTTTTCGGTTTTCTCTCAGCTTCTCCCTCGTTTCTCCAGCAGCACTGTGCGATACGTTGCCGATATTATTGATGACTTTCTGCCGCAACTCAACCATGATCGGAAAACCTCGATCCAGAAGCGATCCTGGATCGGTTCTGTGATCCTGCCTCGGTGCTATCACTCCTAGATCGCCCCAGGAGCGATCCTGGATCGCTTCTGGATCGATCCTGCTTCGCTCTTGCCTCCGTTACCAATCCTGGATCGCACCCGTTCGAACTGCCTCGGTACCAATGCGCCGCGTTCAAGCTGATACTTGGCATGTTTGGAGATTAATAGTTTAAAAGATATTTTAACGTCACCATCGGTTTAGCTTAAATAAATGTTTCATTCGATACCTGAACTTACCATGTGTATATTTCGTGTGTTTTGTGCCATATGATTGATTGTTAAATATGCCTAAAGTCAATGAGTATATGAGGTATGTTAAAAAAATTACAGTGCACATTTGCCCATCCAGTTTAATTGGGGGACACATAAAAGTCCCCCCAGATAGTATTTTTCTCCCATTTTTCTCCCGTAGACTTGCAGATTTCATTGGGAGGAGACATGGAACTCTTGCCCCCCCCCCCCCCTCATGGCCAAATCGTTGGAAGATCATGTCATTATTGTCGTGCTGCAGTTCGGACAACGCAATTAGGCCTCGCCGGCCTACAACTCATCGCAATGCAGATATAGTGAAGTGGAACGGACCTTTATAGGCATTTCTGTTAGGGCATTTCTTTAGGGCATTCCCTGTTATAAAACAAGCTTTAACCAACTAAAAACAGCTATATTACTAGCTCATTAATTAACTAGCAATCTAATTGAGTAAGCCAATAAGCGAATAACCGTATTCTTCAGAAATCGGGTCGAAGAACTGCCGGAGGACGCGAATATAGTGATACTTCATTAGTTAGACTATACCTCCTCGATTTCTACAAATCCTTTGCAATGTAAGCCACAAGGTAACCGGTTATTAAATTTACCGGCAAAGCTCGCCGGTTACCCTATTTCGAAGAGTTTTGTTACCTAAATAATGCGATCAAATCACGTATCTTCACCGATAGATGTATATTACAAAATGTAATATTTTGTTAAGTTCAATCAAAGTTGAGTGTTTTCCATAAAGTACGACTGGCAAAGGTCGTGGTACATTCTCACTTTGACTTCGGCTCACAAAAAGATGTGACACTTCGATTAACACGGTGGTATTTAGCCAACAACACTTAGCGATAAGTCATTTTGACACACTTTTTAAAGAGGAATATTGTTTAAAATCACGAGAGGAAAAAGATTGACGATAGGGCAAATAATTGTCTACAAGTACTAAACAGAAAATTAAGGCGGCTGATAGCAGAGGCGGCTAACTAATGACTCCGCGGTACATCAGCAAGAAGAGCCGGTTTAAATGAGCGTAATTGATACAGTCAGCCTTCCATATTTGTTGATTTTCGCGACTGCAGTGCCATGAAAATTGTCGGCGTTTCTGATCTTTTTTATCCATTTATTTTTTTAACAATAAGATTATGTGCAATTGAGCATAGAAACTGAGAAGCATATCATTAGAGATATTCGACTTACACCATTTTCGGTTGTATGTGATGGATTTATATGTTAAATAAAGCTTCAGGCATATTATTTTTCCAATATGGTCGCCGGGTCGCAAGCAATTGATATTTCGGTGCACCTTAACTAAGTTTCGCGATATCGAAAAGAATAATTCGCGGGGATCATTGTAGGTTTATCCTGCTATGCTGTACAAAGTACAAGTATTAAAAAAGTGAAAAATGGCTTTGAATACATCTATTGATTAAACATATTAGAAGAATTCAGAAAAAGTAATAATAATAATAAAGCAAAACACAAAATGCAGAACAACAAAACATATATTCATAAATTAAGTAAAAACCATACCAAAAACTCAACACTCAAAACAAAATATTGAAATTTTCGGTGTTATTTAACACCATGGGGTGCTTATAAACACCAAAAGAGTTGAATATTGACACTTGGGTTAGTCCTTAGATCCACGGTGGTAACGTCATATAGGTTTTTTTTTTCTCCAGAGAACGTTATCAGGTTATAGACAAACTACTTACACGTGTACAAGAACTATGTATATAGTCATAAAAGGTATATTTATGGCTTTATACTTCTTAGACACATAAGTACATAGGCATAAAAGGTATGTCGAGCTTCTTAATTTTGTATCATACGGCTCTTGAATGTGTGGGAAATGAACACACACTTTTAAGCACGGGGAGGTTCGGCACAAGTTCATTAACATGCACTTATATGACATGAACACTAATGAATTGTAAAAACCAAAGAGAAGTTGAATTTCTTATGAATCATATCTTAATATCCTCAAACAACTATAAATGAATTAAGGAAATAGAGAGGAACCATCTGTTTTGGATCATAATGATATTGAAACTTAGAAATACCCGGCATCTTGATAAATGAGTATGTTATGAATTCAGAACAAGACAGAATTAAAGGAACAACATATTTTAATTTTGCTCAAGGGATTACTGTCAAATTATACAACATTACCTTACGTATTTTGTTAACTTTTGTAAGGCTACGCGATATCGTAATACTTTAAACCACCATTACCTTTGCTCATAGCCTATATGCACATACCTAACTCTCAATATCCAGTAATTGCGTGAACGTTTTGGGGTTAAATATGATTTATTACCAAAATTAATAACGCTGAATATTGTGTTCATGTTCAAACAGTTTTAATAAATACAACACACTTATTGATTTTATGAAATTGAATATGAATCGATCGCATCCCATTGTCTCATTTGAAGCGAGCTGCATTGGTTTACCAGAAGCCAAATCATTAAAATGCTAGACAATGTTATCATCATGCATACGAAGCGTGTAAGTTAAAGCGAGGTGCCAGATTCAAAAGCGTGCAACATTATTAATGATTGTTTCAAACGCGTTCATGTGAATGTTATTTTGAAGCAGTTTACCCAACAAAGCCTGAAATATGATCTCACCATTGATCATAATGCTTTTTATTTGTTTACAAACTTGCATATATTGCATATGATTCGCGCATATGTTGTTTAACACGTTTAAGTGAATTGTTGAAAGTTTGTTGCCTTTCTTTACCACTTCACCTTTTTTCTATGAAAAAATGGGACAGGGGACTCAAGTATGATTCGAACCGGTGCGCGGCTTCCTCAGAAAAAAAATTTATCATCGCCTTTATTTATTTAAAAAAGATAATTTGAATTCAGCGAAGTCTACATAATGTTTCGCTATTGTGCCATTGTGAAATGGATAGCACGGGCAGTAGTCAGGTTGGTGGTCCCTGACTTGACCCTAAGACATTTATTGTACAAAACTTGAAGACTTGTCACAGGTCTACATATTTAATGACCACCGTGGTTCAAACCAAATCTCAAATTACTTTAGGCCAGTTTACACTGAAAATGGCACAACACTAAAATTTCATCTATGATCTCAGTTAGGCCTAAATAAGGATAAAGATTCAAGTAGGTTTCAATTTTAGAACTTTAAAAATAATTTTATTTATCTAAAAAAGTGCCATATGTTATGGAATCGGGACTGGAGTAGAACTAATTTCCTCATATCTACAGTAAATTAAAACAATTAATGTATAGTCTATTAGGACAAAATAAGCAACAAAATGTTTTAAGTAAATTGTGGCACTATCACAACAATATGGTGGCCAAGGCTTGCAATGAGAGTTAACCAGCCAGCGGAGATAGGAACCAACTAATGACAGCTTTTTGTGGTTCACAACTGAATGATATGAAAATTAAGCATATGCCTGCGTAAGATAATAATAATATGAAATCCCACGAAAGGGTCAATATTTTTTTTTTATGTGAAAAAAAATCTAATTTATAGGAAAGTTACTTAGTGGTGTCGAGTTCATACTATTGCTAACTGGAATTGTGATTGAAAATAATATGCCCCAGTATGGTTTTACACGTACATTTATGTAGAAAGTGTTGCTACATGTAGATGTGGGAAATGTGGCAGGCACTTGATGGCAAATAATGTTAACAGTAAATAGAACACCTCATTGTTGGGATACATATTTCTTTTAATGAAAAAAAAAACCTGGGCAAAGTAATTCTGTGCCAAAGCCACATCACTACAATTTGAACACACAGTTTTCCAAAATATGAAAGCGAACCTTAGAAATTGTATGTAGACCTATATCAAATTACATTAATGGTTCCTATATGGGCCATATCATGTTGCATAATTAGCTCATATTCAAATTGTTTTGGATCAAAAGATTCAAAACATTTTGTATTTAAAGGGGGATCTTATAAATGGGTTTTAATGATGCCCATTTATTATGTCCACTACGGATAATATGGGTATATGCAGGTACGGGTATGGGTAGTGGTACGAGACCATAGTCTGATAGTTACGGGTACACTGCAAAAAACGGGGTGTTTTAAAATTTTAACACCAAGTGGTTTGTCAAGCTGTTGGTGTTAGTTCTGGTGTTAAATTTGGGATTTAACACAACTCGGTGTTGCTGCATATTTTAATATGGATCTTGGTGTTCTGTTTATGATTTGTTAGAGGCAAGCAGTTATTACTAGAAGCACAAAATACAAAATCAAACATTTTCTACTAAAAATATCACGCGTTATAAATATAATTTAACACCAAAGTTTGGTGTTAATTAACACCAGAGGGGAGTGGTCCCGTATTGACTCCAGGAAAGTGTTTTAAATTACACCAGTAGTGTCAATTTGACACCGGCAGTGTTAAAATATGACTAACACCATATGTGGTGTAAAATTAACACCAAACAGTGTCATAGCATACATTGTAGCACCAAAAGGGGTTTGTTAATATAACCTAACATGGTGTTGGTGTATCTAACAACCAGAGGGAGTGGTCCCGTATTGACTCCAGGTGGTGGTAAAAATAAAAACACCCATGGTCACAAAGTTAACACTCAAGTTTTTGCAGTGTATGGGTAGGGCTACAGGTGGTATGAGCCATGGCTACGGGTATCCAGCATGTGACCACGTCATGGTACGGGTTAAAGTACGAGACTGTGGGTACAGTACTGGTACACAAGTTGGTACCTGGATATGGGTACATGCTTACATGTACTACATGTACTACACAGTAGGATACTAAATAAGTGAGTATGACTGTGCCTTTGACAGCTTATTCATCCATGATCCTTGATTTGTATTACTTGGGTAGTCCATTTGCCAAAACCATTCCATATAAACAACTGAACTTGTTTGTCAGTGTATGTCTAAAGAAAATTAACAACAAATTTCGGATAAATTACATAGGTACAAGTAAAGATCGATCTCAAGTCTTGGTGGCAGGACTAGTAAATCATCACCATTGTTATCGCCATCGTCACCATCGCCATTGTCATCATCGTCATGGTCATTATTGTAATCTTCATCATCATCAACAATTCTGCAATTTTGAAAAGTACTCATACTCGTACTCATACTCGTATTCATGCAAAAGTACACGTACTCATACTCGTACTCAGGCATAAATACTCATACTCGTACTCAGGCATAAATACTCGTACTCATACAGTACTCGTATACTAATTTGCAAGTACTCGTACCGTTTCTCGTACTCATGGTCAAGTACTCGTACTCATACTCATGAAAAGTACTCATACTACAAGTCTACTTTTTGCAAGAGTTTCTTCTCCTTTGCAATTGTGTGGGTTTCTTTATACCCTTAACCATCAGCTACCATAGTCCAACGTTTAAATACTTCTCTAACTTTCACTCATTTGCATAGCAATTGTTCTATTGATAAAATGTTAACCCATTTTCATTAGACGTGTTATTAATAAATAACTTCGCTTCGTGATGGTGCAACGACAGATTCTTTCTGTAACATTGAAGTACGATCCCGCACAATTCTCGGCACATGCCCCCTACATAACGCTATATTAATGACTTAACAAGGCACCCGAGTACTCAAAGAAAAAAAATAGAGCGGTCTTGAAAAGACAAATTATGAGATGCATTGCAATGCGCGTGATTTTATCAATAGCTCTGATACGGGTTGAGATTCGAGTGAAAATTGTCTCATATCACAATAGGTAGAGTATGCGTCGCTTTGATTGAGTATCGTGAAGCGTGTCTGCTAACTGGTTTTCTCGTGAAATGACGAACAATTGAGAGCGAGTCTCATAGAAACGCAACAAGTCCATTTCCTGTGACTATCATTATTCTTGGACGAGGATGAACCGCCGGCTATTGATGTGTGCTTATTGCAATGGATGCGAACCAATTTACAATTTAGGCGTTCCGTTTGACTCCATAGACGTCCTCCGTTGTGAACTTCCATATAATGAATAAGAATTTATGATACATTGATATTAACGGAAGTCGGTCAATTATATTTGATATAGACGCCGAGGATCCAGCCTTTACATCTACGTAGATATTGTATGATTTCTTCTCTTATTATTATTTGGTCATGTTGTTGCAATCATGTTCGATTGAACATGCCTCGAGAGCTCTGCCAAGTTACTTTTAGTTAAACAATTTGGATAATGAACAAAACTTTATTATAATAATTGGTTACAAATGATTGAAAACTCATTGAAGAACTGTGAAAAATTTATACTATTAGGTCAAAGGTCAAATTTATTTCATATAGAGCATGTATAGGGAGTTGCCAAGTATTGTGCAAGTTAAAGATTGCATCCAGTGTTAGGCTATGTTTTGCATTATGTTACTGTAAAAGCCTGCTGTTGTTAAAGACTCGGGCCAGTAGTTAATTTGTTGTTTAATCAAAAAGGATTCCAGTATGTGGTCCTTAAATTGGACATTTGCGACAGACGGACTATGTGGAATGCTGCTGAAGTATTGTGTCAAAAAGGGACTAATAGAACCTTGTCGTCTTGAACTGCTGGACAATGTTATCTTCGGGACTGCTCAAAAAGGGAATATATATACTGAAGAAGATTTCCACGGATTTATATTGTGGAACTTTGACATTGGTGTCATTTTGGAGCATTCGTAGTGAGGACAAGTGAACTGCAACGTTTAATTGAATTCTGAACATGTCGCCACATTAGAGTGGGCATTTCAGTACGACTGTAGCGTTTTAAGGAAATTCTTGTGTGTATTGACCACCATTGTAACTATTTTGGACATTCCAAATTCTTGAACCGATCATTTAAATCAAACAAAAATAAAGTGAATTTTGTTGTTATATAAAAAAATTAGATCATTTGTGCACAAGGCTCATTTGTTTTTGTCAAAAGGGTATTTTTGACATTGTCATCTCGTGATGCCGTTAGCAACATGTGATAAAATAAAAAAATAACGAATGCCCGATTTTATCTACCTCGTACGATGTGTGTGTATTATTTGTGGCTGAAGCATGTATTAAGTTTAATTGTTAACATTGGTGATTCTAACTAATTTTGGGCATAATAATGGGACTTTTTACACCACATATAAGATCGATTTAATTAAGTTCGACCCATCTAAATTTTGCTGATTTTTTTAGAAATTTACAACTTGACTACATTAAATGATTCTTCATTATTAGTTACACATTCCTTATTATATTCTACAACATCGGTTAACTTTTCCTCAATATCGGATATAAGTATAGTCCTCAATATCGGTTACTAATTCCCCGTCTATTCATCGATATCGGTAGTCTATTCATCAATATAAGTATAGATCTGTGGTAATTATTCGTCAACATACCGGTTATTTTTTCCTCCATATCGGTTACGATATGCAGGTCAGGCTAAACCATAAGGAATACCTAACTTATTTTTTAAGGGAGACGTAAAGGGCAACAACAGTCTCTCACACAAAACAAGGCCAAAATAAGTGCCCACCTGTTGGGTATAATTACCAAGTTTGTCATTGTTCGTTTCCAAGACCACAAAGGTTCAGTCATGGTTAAAGAGACTATCACAGGACAAGCATTGAATGGGGTTTCCGACACGGGGAAAAAGGGGCCGACATGGACTTCCCCTACACGGGGCATCCCCCGGGCTTGGGTCATCCATTACTGCTTAGTAAGGAAGAGGAACATCTTGATTCGGTTCCTTAATGTCAATTGCAATTTCCATTGATATGAGTATTTATAATTATCTTTTATAGATCAATGACATTTATTGTCCCTCAGCGTTTACCTTTGTATATCGATAGGTTTACCTGGACGATCTTTTGTTTTTATGCAGAACGTGCCGTCGGGTACTGACAGGCGGGAGGGCACACTTAGACTCGGGGGAGGATGCGGTGAGGGCATAAGTGGTTAAAAATCCCATAAAGTATTGTACTGGTATATGATATATCTGTACTTTACTGTACTGTACACATACACTACTAAAAATCTTCATAAATATACATACGTTTACAGTAATTTACAGATTTGTTTGTTTGTTTGATCTGATCCTTGCCCAATGGGAAAACCCTCAAAAAAGGGCCAAAAGCTATACCTCACGCCAAGCTGATACAACCAGTCAACAAGCAACGTCTAGAGTAATCAACCACTTTGGCTGCCTACATAGACGAAACAAATTGTTCTTGCTTTCAGTGCCAGAAACAAGAAGCAATTTCTTGCCTCTTGTAACAGACTTAAGCCGTAATAATGTCTATTTCATGTTCAAAACAAAGAAAAGTCTGTAAAATTACGGTATTTGTTTTTCTTTGGATATGAGTGCACCTTTGTGATCGGGTTTTTTTTTACAACCCATCTTATCCAGAATTACTTGCTTTTGCTTCGTCAATTTTTTGAATGTATTATGTTTCTGTATTTTGCAAGTAATTCAAATAATTGTTATTATTATTATTTTACCGTCAGTCGTATATATATATAGGCTTACCGTGATTTTTAAGTACTTCGGGATGAAAAGTGCTCAAGTTAAGAATTTTAAGAACCACAAGACCTTTAACAAGATAAGGTCAAAAATTCTTAGATATTAACAGTTTCCAGGAACGGACTTTTGGGCATCATATGACCTAGGTACATTAATGGATTTGGTTAAAACATTTTCTCCAATACCCGACAGATCTTTTTCAGTTATTTTCATGGATTTTTTTCAATGAAAGTAAGAAATCTCCCCTTTCTTCCTCTCTCTCCCTCGCACATTTTTCGATTCTTTAGCTCTAATTAAATAACTCACGAAACAAATCGCAACAAAATTATGCTCGTCGCAGGATAAAGTCTTCAAATAGGGATGTCGGACGTTGTAGAATGATGGATTGAAGTCCGGGGATTTAAGACATTCACACTGAGTAAAACAGTTTTTGAGAATAAACATTTTCTCAACAGTTTTGTTTTCTTGCTTTACAAACATGTTTCAGATGTTTGAAAGTTTTGGAGTTTTTTAATATGTCACCTATGTTATGTTTTGGAATTGACATTTGCTTTTAAACTGGTTTACATTTGAAAAGTCATTAAAATTTTTAATTTCTAAACACATATTAACAAAATTAGCGAGTAATGACATGATCATAGGCTTAGAGATTTTATAGATCTTTAAGTTATAGAGAGAGGGAAGGGGGAGAGCGAGGGGAGAAAGAGAAAGTGGGAGGGGAGAGAGAGAGAAAGCGAAAAAGGGAGAGGAAGGGAGGAGAGAGAGAGAGAGAGGAGAAAAAGAGAGAGCCTAATAATATGAATAATGTTTTGATTAGCCTATGAAGTTTAGATGCAAATGCAAATGTGCATGTTTCGGTGCCTTTTTTACCACCCTTGTTCCAATCGCAATTGGCTCAAGTTAGGAACTCACAAATTCTTCGTCTTGCCCCTACTCGCTTCATAGCTGGAGTGAGTGACACTGATTGATTCAAATCCTTATCTCAGTTTCCCCCAACCCCTAGGGGAAGATTGGCCAAGGCATCAAATAGACATGTATACCTGCACAATATCATTCAACAAGTCTCGCACTATTTTTCAATTTTTTTCCTCCTCTACCCTTTTAGCCAGTGGCGAGACGGGGCAGGTACGTTCAACAAGCAAGGTGTAGCGTCTTAAGTTAAGGGTGATCGAAAGGATTCGCCTAAGGTCAACTATTTTCTCATGCGTGTCAGCAAGTACCCAGATCTCAGGGGCATTTTATACGCTCCAAGTGCACGGCATTTGAATTCCAAAATCCCTGCTGCATTCATATCAAGGTGCCGCAACTTTTTGACTAAAAATTATTGTTTTTACTGACTCGTCGAAATTGTCTAGCTCGACGGTACGTGCTATATTAACGCGGACAACCCACCCGTTTCCCTCGGTAGCCGAAAACCGATTCAGAGGCTTAATTTCTCAGTTTAGACGCATCAATCCGTGGCATGAGCAGGAAGAGGACTTGGTACTAACACGTTTGTGCTTTCCATTGAGATTTTATTAGGTGTAAATTTAAGGCGCCACCGTATCTACAAGGTGTAAATTGGACGAGGCTTGGTTAAATAAGCAGGCGACGACCACTGTTTGTATTTGACGCTTGTTCGTATAGTGATATTGCGTATGCTAGCATAAGACCTATTAAGGCTGCCCAAACAAACCTCCTTATCAGCAGAACAGTGTGTCAGAGCTGTCTGACGGCGAAATATCGCAACTGATCGACCCTTTAATGATGATTTGGCGGAGCCATGGGTGGTGATATCTTACATCGTCAGTTGTTGATAAAAAGATAGAACGCGTGCTAATGATACAAATGACAAGCAAACTAGGGCGGCAGATTTCAAACACAGGCCCCTCATGTTCTATTTTTTAACGCACATCATCGACATGACGCCTCTGCATTGACATTGATCAGAGATACAATACAAATGTCAAACTCATGTCCACAAACAATTTTCTCTTTTTAAATGCATGGACTCTGGCCTAATCATATTCTACTAAATAAATATGACGTGACGCTATTTCGGAGATAGCTGATTCGGTTTTTATTGACATTTTGACGCCTATCATGAGATGGCCGATGTCTACGGTATGTTTGTTGTTAGTTTTAGCAGGCTTAGCGGTCCTATTGATACCTTAGTCGTCAAACGTCGTGTTGGTTCACACAGGCTCTTCTGTATCTTTGTTCATATATGATAATACTGTGCAGTTTATTTAATAGTCTCCAGTTGGATGAGTTGCTAGACTTAGCATCTGCCTGTGTTTGGACCGAATGCGTCACTGCATCAATACTCAGTATCTGCTGAATCAGTGATCAGTGAGGATAGAGAAAATCATCTCACAAAGTATCTCACAAAATGTTGTCCCTTGTCAATAATAAAACTGAGGTGCAAGAAAAATAAAAATATGATGAGAAAAATAAAAAATACTTAAGAAATTTGTCATTTTGAATATGTATTTATAGATCGTTGTCATTATCATCATCATCATCGTCATCATCATCATCATCATCATCATCATCATCATCATCATCATCATCATCATCATCATCGTCGGTAGCAGCAGCAGTCACTGCAGTAGCATCCGTCGTCGTCGTCGTCATCCGGCGTCATCGGCGTCTTTTTCTTCATCGTCGTCGTCGACGTTTGATAACAACTTATTTACATACGTCTTCTCAGTTACATTCTGTAACCATCCCTATTCCGATTACCTGCATGTAGTATGCGTGAAACCATCTGCTTTTTAAATCCAAATGGTGAAAAATACCTTTTTATGAAAAGGTTTATGTATTTTTACCATCAAAAATTCTGAAAACCACCTCTAGTCATATTAAAAGCTAATAAAAGCAACATCTGTTCAGTCATGTTCAGTGACTTTGCGCGGTTATTGTGGGGTGTCTTAAGTTTAATCTGGTTGCAGGTAAATGAAATGTTTACTGACTAAGTGTAGACTAGTTCAGCTGTCTTTGCTATCTGTAGACCTGATAACTCGGCAGGACATGTCAAATGCTGCAAGCGCCATGACTCCAGTCTCGAGATCCCTCAAAATATGATCACTCAATCCACCCTAGACCACTGGAAACACTAACTTATAAGGGGGCGGGCTCCTATAGTCCTATAGGGCCCATTTTGTGTTTTCAGCCGGCGTTTTTTAACGCTGCAATATATTTGTTTTATATTTTTTTGTATTTGTCTAATTTTAGTTGCGCTTGCATTGGTACAAAAAAAATTAAACCCATCGCGTCGTTTTTGCGTTATATAGCATGGGTCCCTAGGAGCCCCCCCCTTATGCACTAACGGAAGTGCCCATGACAAAAATGAAAAATCTTAATAGAGTTACTGTGATTCTGATTTTCATAATGCATACACCTAGTGACATAAACAAAGTAAATAGTTAATCAACAAATTCTTGCAAAGTATAGTAGGCCATGGTGCCATAATATTTTATAATATCATGTAGCGGTTTACTGTAGAAACCTATGGAAAATTATACAAGTAAGCCTAAAAATTATAAAATGGCATCAGATATTTATGTTTGTGCTTAATATGGTAAATACAGTTCATTCTTCACCAATTAAAACAATCAGCACAAGTCTAGGTGAAGCAATGCCGTAGAAAATGCACAAACGAATTAGTGTCTTTTTCACACATTTTCACCGAAAAATTAATGTTTTGCCCTTATAGTTTTCTTACTGAACATTTTTTTTCATTTTTTATCATTGTTGATGTCTTTGAAGCCTTCTAACATGTGGTGGGTTTCATCTAAAAAAATCCTTTAGGAAAGTGGTTATATTAGGGGGTGTTAAAATGCTAAACTTTTTTTCCGTTCTTAAGGATCTGCGTACTGTTCATTATTTCATGAAATCAGTTTATAATCCATCTGTTCTTGTCGTATGGTGCACGATTACCTAAGTACTAAGCTTGGTTTCTAGGGTCCGGTGATTGACAGCATTGATTTCTACCCACTGTTTCTCTAACTTAGTCTGTTCTGATAGTTTTCTGGTAGATGTTTGTAATGCGATATTAGTACTTATTTCAACAAATTTTGAATAAATTATGATATACGTTTGTATTGCGTGTCTTACTATGTCATTCTCTTTGCAGAGTAATCGAACACTGATGCACGTAAGAGTACTCATTATCCTTGCCAAGCGGTGCAGAATAAATTAAAAAAATAAATTATTATTTTTTAGATAGTAGGGAAACGAGGCCTAATTGCGACATTTCCTTTATGTCCTTAGAGTACCATATAGCTATAGGCCTATAAAGTAAATCTTTTGTGACATGATCTGGTAAAACTTTCAACACAGCAAAATATTACAAAAGCTACATTACAAGATGACTACCGCGTATCAGCTTAATACATTATTTTTGTCATTGCCCGTTGCCATTGGTTACCATGGTATCCTTTATCCTTCGTTCTAAGCTCGTTTCTTCTGCCTCCTACTTTTTTGTTGGACATGTAAATCTGCGGGTGTTATTAATACTTTACCAAATGCTTTGGCCATAAAAGTACTAATTTTACGATTGGCGCAGTTTAGCATTCACATATTATGTTAAAATTCCAGAACTATTTTGATTCATCACTTTTTTGCATAGTTAGCAATTTTTTGCCAGTGCGTCTTACTTTTCTTCACGACCAATCTTATCCCAGGATTGTCCATGAACATGTCAGTAAGTTCAATGTTCCATTTGAAAAAAAGTAACACCCTCTATCACCTGTGGTGGCATCATTGTAATCTAGGATAACTCGCGAAAAATCTCCAATATGGACAGAGGTCGTATTTTTTATGGATTCCCGGAAAGTATAAGATTTGGATGAACAAATGGAACAAGTTACACGCGACGATGTGATGACGCTGTTATCAATTTGATTTGTTTTTAGCTGGGTGATCAATACATACTCGTCAACGATTCAATTTTTAGGTTATGCACCTTAGGCTTAGGGTAAGATTAAGTCTTTATTAATTACATTGAACTTACAACTTGATTTTGTGATCCAATGGGATTATAGTGTTCTCCCTATAGTAATGCAGTATTAAAAGAGTGTGACCCGATTGACAAACATCGTCCTTCACTATTACCCCATCAATCTGGCAATCAGAAGAAAGTTCGTATGGTTTCACTACCTCAGAGAAATATAAGTCCTAGAAATGTTTTCTTTTTGACGGTGTGAACAAAGTTCGTCCCAAAAGGGGTCGAACTTGTCTTGATAATGATAATTTTTGATCTTTCTGGTTGTGCCAGATTTGCATATTTGTTTACGTATCCATTGCTGCATAGACGGTTGTTCATTGACAATACTTTTAACTGATGTACAGTTACACACATAGTTTATTGTAACTTTGACACGTTATGATAACTTATCAACTCAAGTGACAAAGTTTGTTAACAAATGTCACCGTTGACTATCATCACTTCTTAAGCATGCTAACTCCGTATGCTTGGTATACCAATATGCAAGTCTGCAATGTGGGTCAGCTATACACTGATAATATTAAACCCACGCAAATTTCTGAGTTTTTTTGGTCATGTGATGGTCATGTACATCATTGTAAATAAAGAACAAACGATGAACACACGGGTTTCTAATCGAACAGATTTTCCTTTTTCATGCAGAATCAAGATACCATATCGTTTCCATGTTACAGCGCGGGTAAAATTCTTTATAACTGCGAGTTGAAGACCATTACCATTTATTAACCTAATCCAGGAGTGCAAAAAAAAATTGGTTTTTGGGGTGTATACTAATATAATAGGGCTGTTTTGTTTAGAGTGTATCGGTGCGCATGGCTACAGAGCGCATAGCTCTGTAGCCATGGCGCGTTATGTTCAGGGTATTATGTTTGATAAGATGACTTTTTTTTGCCCGGGGAGTTTCTGGAGTTTCTGAGTTATGCACAGGTAATTTAACAGAAGCATGATTGAGGTGAACTTTTAATAGCAATGACGATGAAAACAGTGGCAACGGACGTGGGCCTGGGCCTAACTGTTGAGTAATTTAAGCCCAACTTACAAATGTATTACAATGCGTAGGCAGATTATTCATGGCGTAGCATAATTTTACAATTTGAGTGGGGTACGACTATGGTGTTATGACTGAATGATAAGCCTGTGGTATTGTCATGTAGTATAGGCAATTAAGAATTTGTGCACCACAGTCGTGCATATAGCCTTTGCCTAGCTCAGTTTTCAGTCCCATATTTTTTCTAATATGGAACTGAGATCACTGCCTATCTCCTACACGTTGACAGGTCGAAAAAAAGTATTTCTAAAATATCTGGTTTACAAGCCCAATTTGAATTTTGTCCTCAGATCATTTGTATTAAATAAAAAAGCACTCAGTCAAAGAGAGAAAGAAATGCAAAGGTGTTTCATGGCAAAAAAAGCAATGTCATGCCGTCGCGAGGGACTCCACATGGTGCAAATTTTGCACCCTCAAAAAATAATTGATCTTCAAGATCGTAAATGCGGAACTACTACTTTGAACAGAAAAGAGGTAAGTTTAATACTTACCTATCCACATCAACCAAGAATCTTACTGATATTTTTGAGGTTTGGGGTGGAACTCGTCTACCTTTGCTATAGGCCGGGAGCGGGAGACATCACATCCGCGGTGAAAAACAAAAGGGGGAAGCCCAGGGAATCCCCGAATCGCGGTGAGGTGAAAACAAACTGCGCCAAATTGCGTCTTTAAGTTCAGTGAACATCGTTATAAGACGTGAACTGCATTGAAAATAGCTTTACTTTACGCCTTAAAATGGCATTGATGAAAATTGAAACTAGTCTCTTCTACAGAAACAACAGGTATAGTCTCACATCTTGATCGATTTACGCTGTGGACAAAGAGATACAGAATGCTGCTGCTTTGCCGTATTGTAGTTCTAAACGAGTAAGAGATGAATAATTTTGGTGTCACGTGTCAGGTCCAGGTCACGTGTCAGGTATGCACGTATCAGTTTGCTCTTAGGGGGCGACCCGACCCTATATATAAAGCCGACTTATGTTAAATCAAGTCGTACATGAACTTGCCAAAATTGCTCTTATTTTTCCAAAAGACACCGTTTATTATGTATAAAATATTAAAAAACAGAAAAAAATTTACCTTTTCCTACTGATTCAAAAAACCGACGTACGAGGACGATAATCGGTTGTTTTTTTACAATGTAGGGATAACGTACGTCATTTACCTGAATGGGTCCCCCGAAGGCAAACATAATAAACCATCAATGCCGCGTGGGACGTCATCAAATCTTTATTTTTTTCCAAAAATTGGCTTGTTATTCCATGTTAATAAAATTCCTTTTTAAGGATATTCAACATCTGTATATGTTCTTTAATAATTAATATTCAATTGTCCCCGCATGAATGTAAAAAGATGGGTCCTAAGCATTGAACGGTAATACAACTGAAAACATAGTCAGCGGATAAATACCCTTACCGTGGAGGTATGAGCAGACGGATCCCCGTTTTTAGTTTTAGCAGGCTTACAGCCACTTGCGCGCGCTGCGGGGGTTATGCGTCAAGATATTGATCTGCGTTGTGTGAAACGAGAATGTGGACGCTTCACAATGTAAGGATGTCAATGAAGAAAACAAGAAGAAAACGAGGTGGCATAAAACCGCGGATTAAAGCTTCTAAAATAAATAACCTGCCACCGCACGCGAATACGGTGATGGTTGAAGATATTAATGTCGTGTCAATGCAATGACTATCGCTGACCATTTGCAACGCCTCGGAATTGACAAATTTGATAGCAAAAGGAATAGGTGTAATAAAATAGACTTAAAGGTGCAACGAGACTCGGAGAGATTTTGAGGCACCCAAATAGTGTGTCAGAGTAGTAATTTAAATAGATTTGACGCTCAATAGATTCTTATTGCCGTATTGGCAAAAGAAATGGCGTAAAAGAGAGGAAAAAGATGATTTTGATTTGCTTATATATTAAATCAAAAATAGGCTGAATTTCGTATGCGCATATACGAAATGAGAAATTCACAGGTTTTGTATTTCTCAACTTATAAATGTTCAGATGGGGATTATTTTTTGATGGAGAGCTTAATATCTCGTTGCACCTTTACAATGCATAGGGGTTTCTTACGCCCGTTACCATGGCTTGATAAAGTTAAAAAGATAAACCTCTTCTAGAGGTAACCAGGCAACCAGATCCAACCTCAAACAGACCAACAATTCCAGTTTGGCTTGAAGTATACTATACTTACATATAATAATATAAGCCGGAATGCGTAATTGCATACATCTGAATTGCCAGTATTAGAATATGTAAGCATATAAAAGGAGTAATTGCTATTAGCCACATACGAATTGCGGCATACCAATTAGATATGGATGCATATTTTCACCAATATACCAAGTAAAAGATTATGGCATCGCTATCATTACATTCACTCTTCACGATAAAAAACCCTAATTTGAGAAGAGGAAAAGGAGACCGAGAAAAATATCCTAATTCAAAACATAGGCATGTAGGATGAAACACTAATTTGCATAGAGGTCAAGTTTAAAATTGTCCACTTGTGGTCATCGAATCACTTTTTTTTTTTGCAGTCAATCAAGCGCAAGTTCTGCCATGTTATATAGACGCGAATGTTTGAGGTGTTTTTGTTTTACAGTTCATTTGGAACATTCCTGGATATTAGTGATTAGGTTTGTTATTTGAGTAACTGAAATTTTGTGTCCCGGTAGTACTGGAAAAACTGAGAGTGCGTCAATGCATCAGAATTAATCTGATAATATATATTAATAGACTACACATGCTACAAGAGATTCCCGTCACAGGAATCAACACTAAGCATTGAGGAGACATCTTTGAAAACATTTGAACCGCTGTATTTCCACGGTGAAACAATCTGAATTAGTCATCATTCAATCAGGGCTCAGAATTATTACAGGTGTTTGCAATCAGAGCGAGGAATTATGAAACAACTAAATGACATGAAAAGCCTCTTTAATAAACGAAACATTAGCAACAAGAAAATATACGAAATCCAAACTGATATTTCGCGGAAGATTTATTTTACTTAGACTCACTTTCGATGAATCACTGCAAGATATTCTATACTTAACAGGTCTTGTAGTGGTTTAATGTAAAAGTTGATTTCAAAAGTTATAGCAAATTATCTGAAACATATGGAAATCCCTTGGGTCACGCGCACCGCGAGACAGATCTATTCAACACAAATAGGTGATTGACAGTTAAAGTCAACAAACACAAATCACACGACTCAGATTTGTGTTATTGTCTTTCAGAAAAGGTAACACGGGATGTCTCTGTTTTCACTTCTCGTTGGGCGACAAGGCGTTTCAAGGTTTCTCTCCCTAATACAACAACATTTTTTTTAAAAATGTGGTTGTTTAAAAACCTACAAAATATTATCTCATCCAGCCTTGTAATATTGATCGAGTGTATGTAATTTTTACAAAATTTACCAAAAGTAATAAATAACAACTTCTATAAGCTTACAAGTTTCAAAGCACTAGTTACGTTATTTATGATAATGTGAATTAAATATTTGGCGTTCTGACCGCCGGGATGTTGAGGATGAGGACATTGGTATCATTATCTGACGGATCCTATAAGTACTCCCAACATATGGATTTGCGCCACTTCTTACAAATGGTGTTTTCAAAAATCACACCTTAACATGTGTTACTCAACCTGACTTACAAATAATTTAATATATCCAAAACAAAAAAATGATTATTATTATTATTGTTATAAATTATTATTATACACGAATTTTAGTAATCATTATGATTTTTTCAATTGTTGAACTATGAAGAACATGATTCAACATCCTTCAGTATGAAAAACACAACAACAACACGCATATCTGAGGTGATATACGCGGAATGTCAATGTGATGTGATCGGATGTTCAAATATCGCCGACCTGTATATTATATACAGTTGGACAGTTGCTGACAAGGCCAAACTACTATAGAAGTTTCACATGTTCGCGGCATATATCATACAAGAACTCGATGAATACGCATATTCAACATCCGTCACTATGTCGTACAAAACAATCGTATTATTTTTTTTATTTTGTTTATTCATCTCGACGGATGACTGCATGACTTTTAAGATTGTACAAGCAAAACCTGAAAAATCTTACGCTAGTGCTAGTTCGGAACAATGGCATTTCCGGTCTTAATCCAACTTCACCTGGCATAAGCACATCCTCCCATAATCGCAAAAAAATATATAAATTAAAAGTAAAACACGGCTGGCGGCGTCCTTTGAAAAATCTGTGCCAAGAACATGCCCGGTGGAAGGTGGATTAAAACTGTGGATGTTATTGTATCGGAAATAGCACTAAAGTAGATGGTCCTGGTTTTGCTATAAATTGTCAAATTCCACTTCGGAATTCTTTCAAAATTAGACAACGAGAGATCTGTATTTCAATGTCCTACTACCTAAGGCTGTGTAATAGGATCGAATCATTTTTACGGTGATTCAAATTAAAAACTACAGAAAATGACAGACACAAAATCAACACATCAGTACACAGTTAAATCCATAGAAAAAAACTACTACAAGAGAAACAATTTCAGTTGTATGTAGATCCTTTCGAAAAATGTCACCTTGTTTCAATATCAAATTCAAGCACGCCGATCTTCTTGGGGTGAATATACACATTTGATAACATATTACTTGTACATGTCTACGGAAATTATTATTTCTAGTGGATCTGGTGTAATCAATACAAGCCCTTCAATGAATTATGCTGGTATTTTAAACTTATACGTGTCTGGATTACAAAGGTGGCACTTTCACAAATCATCTCTGAACAATATATCAAAAAAAGCAGTAATTCTTTAGTTTTCACACATTATTGAGCATTTATGTAGCCCTGGTTTTGGCACTTATTTATCTTGTGAAAACTTGTTTTATATTTGACTTATGTTCAGATATAATCGTTCAGGTTGGAGTATATAAGCTCTTTTGCGAAGTATAGGGAAGCGTAACAGGAGGACGAAACCAGGCCAGGGCGTAACTTGTATACTGGGGGTGGTTTCCTTCGCCTGGGGAGTTTACTCAACGGTATGATAAGTGGAGGCAAGCTCGCTTATTTATATCGAACAAGTATTATTTATCGCAGAGTAATGTCTATCAACTGCACTCGATGAACGCCATGATCGAACTCTTCTCAAGTTGAGATTCCCTCGAGTGAACCTGGCTGGGCGCAAGGGGGCGCTCGACCGCTTCCATGAGCGGAGCTCTCATCGCCACACCATCCACCCCCTCGCCCGCCAAGCGAGCACCACTCGATTTAGTTAATTATTTTAAAAAAAACTTTTCGCATTAGCGTTTTTCTAATAAAAAAAATGCATGAAAGTATATTGTGACCATTGCCCTTACCCAATGGTAAAGGTCAGGAGAGACAAATAACGAAAGTCCGGTCGGCTGGTTAAGGGCAAACCGGACTCGTTTTGTTTTTTAAACAAGATCACTTAGATTTTGCTGTTTGGAAAATAAATGGAGACAAACATGGATCCAACCCCCCCCCCCCCCCCCCTAAGCACAAAAACTTGTCAATGCACATAAAAGCATTGATGAAAGTAAGCTTCTAGTATTTAAAATAATCACCATTACTAAATTTATATCAAATTGGCCATGCAAGCTACAAAACCTCGAAAAGTTGAAAATACCATCCATAGTGTGGTTTATGGTTGAACATCTGCAGGCATATTACACCGCACATGTCTGCGTGCTTTTTCTAAACACATGCAGTACCCGGAAATTGTACGCGCAAACATCCACGCGGCAAACATGAAAGGGTACAATGAGAGCAATCGGTTGCCAAGAGTACTATAGGTACTATGTAGCAAACTCGCTGTTACGCAAACACCTCTGGTGTGGGAAATTTTGAATCTCATTGGCACAATGTTTTGAACTAAAACTAAATTGATTAAACTCGCATTGAGCGCTTTAGGCCTGAAACAAAGACATTTTTGCCGCATTTTTGACATGAAAACGCACATTCGGCCACAAGCCTACACAAGACGGAGCCCCAGACTGAGGGTTACGGTGTGACCCACACAAGTAGTGCATGAATTTGGAGCCGTTCATCTCTCGTACACACTGCCCACGAGGCTAGGAGAGCGAAGCAATGGTGACAATATTTATAAGTTAGAATTATTTTAACTTTCCATACATGTAAAAACATCAAAACATTTAAAGTGCTTAGCCATGCAGGGGTGAAACAACAAAAACTTTCAGACACGTGCTCGGCCACAATGCGCTGCATTTTCAATTTTGAATGTCGTACACGGAAAAGACCGCACCAAAGCCTAATTATTGCTTGACCAAATTTTGTGCGCTACATACAATAATTTTAGACGCGTCGCTGCGATTACATCTTGATAGCAATTGCCGTACAGGAGTGAAACATTTACTTTTTGACTAAACAATTGCCGGCCTTTATCAAATTTTCTCAAATCTCACATATTCACAGCGCTTCCAAAACTCAAACACCTAGTAAGGAATCGCATGCTTTTACTTGACTACCTTACTACCTTAAAATTACAGCCTTAAATATACTCTTACCCAATTACCCTAAAGTTACGAGTTTGCTTTTATTCTCAAGCCTCATCAAAGACTTATTGCCACTCACAAAACATCAATTTCCAGGCTATTTCAACAGCTTCACTGTCACCGACTCGCATCAAACTTACTACTCACGGTGCACCAACTAAACACTCAGCAGTATTTTTAAATGCGTCATGACAAACTCAAAAGTCCTTTTTCAAATTGTCCGTGTTTAAACAAAAATAGAACTAAAACTTCAAACTATCGAAATGATGATAAACCTTAATTGGTAGATGGATCATGAAATTTTCTAAAAACTGTCAAAAAGTTTCAGCCCCTCTGTAACCATCGCTTGAGTTCCATTTCTCTGGTTGATGCACGTGTCCCCCCGACCAACGTGACGTAACAACACCTTTTTAACTTTATATTTGACGAAAATTCAAAGTCGCGCGGCCAGACTGATGATCATCCCAGCCAGTTCAATCAAACGCTTACCAGCATATGAGCTGCATGAAAATGCCTTGGAACTTCACGAGTCTCACATAACTTTGTTTGAAGCTGGGTTAATGTCACACATTAATTTCGTCGCATCACAGGCCGGATCAATCCTTCTACCTGGCGTTTTAGCGAATTTTAATCCAGCAGATTATCCAATCACAAATATGAGAGCGTTCGCCCTCATAAATATCATCCATAAACAAATCACAGGCAGACGCAGCAAGATGGGCTGAACGTCTGTATATAATCAGTGCAAACATTTTGGAACAAAAATCAGAGTATTTTCACTACAGGTCCAAGGGCAAAATCCAGTTTGAAAAATCATATTTTCGGCTACTACTAAAATCCAATTCGTCAATCTGAAGTAAAATTCCACGTTTTAGATCCCACAAAAATAAAACTTGTCTCGGAGCTGTCCATGGTTACAAAAGATCCCAAATAAAATTCACAATGGTCATGCATCCAGTCTTGTAAAAAATTCGCCCTTGGCTTGATGTGCTTTATCAATCCATGTGATGCATCATTCCTGAATCATGTGCACCTGCAACTTACAGTACACGCCGCGTCCCCGGCTGCCCACAAAGGGCAAAGCCATGGGTAGTACGAACGTCAATGAAGTAAAAGTTCACATGTTGGTTGACTGCGAGGGCTGCGTAGAAGGTTTAAACCAGGATCATAAACGTGAAAGTTGTTAAAGTTTTTACCCGGATTCATTCACCACGTGTGGGTTTGCGTCTTTCGCATGGGGAGATACTCTATGGTCGATGAAGTGGGGCAACTCGCTATTTTATATCGAACAAGTCTTTATTTATTAGCAGGAGAATGTCTAAAACTACCACCGATGAACGCCATGATCGGAACTCTCCCAAGTTGAGATTCCCTCGAGTGAACCTGGATTGGCGCAAGTGGGCGCTCGACCGACTTCATGAGCGGAGCTCTCATCGCCACAATACACTATGCGGGTACACAAATTAACCGTAAGACAATCGAATCTCACAAAATCCCACAGCACTGAGTGAGAATGCCACCAAGTTCAGGATGTAGCGATGACGTCATCAAACAAAAAAGACACATATGGGCACGGAATCGCTGACCGGGCCAGCGACACCGTTGTAGCGTGGTATCGCCAGGTACGATTTTTTCCGTAGTTAATTAATTGTATTACAGTATCGTCTTTAATAGTCCACAGTTTCACTTAATAACACAAGATATGAGTGGTGATATTATTACGAGTATATATTTGTAAATGCGCATGATTTATTAAAGTGAAATAGACGAAGTCCGTCTATCTATTCAAGTTAGTGTTATTTGCATAAGTTAACTACGGAAAAAATATCGCATCCCGAGTCATGGACTGAAGGCCCTGGGTTCGAGTTCTATCCGAATTTGCGACTTTTATTCTTCCCCTCTTCCAATATTCTTTCGTGGGCCCTCCCGAGAGATAGGAACAGATGTGGCGTTAGGGTTACTTAAAGCATCTCCTTTCAAGATTATGAATCAATTCTGAACCTTTTTAATCCCCAAATAAATCACTGGATTTATGCATCATTACAATTGTTATACAGGACATACTCATAATCTTGGTGCATGTTACTGGTCCCTGGTTCAAATAAGAGCAGTCAGAAATACTGTTAGCTATTTATGGTAATTGTGACTTGAAACAGAACGATATCTGACAATGACAGATTCTTTATGAAGATGATTTTAACAACGAAACATTTACTTTTTTGCATTTTGAGTGCTGAAAGTTTAAAGTCAACTTGCTAAATCCTGTAACTAAACGATATAGGTGGAATTACTCAGGCCATATGTAGAAGCGAGGAGGTTTGCGAGCCTACAAATCCAGCGAATCACAGGGGCATGGCATGCATATGTGAACTCACTCACCACAAACGGACGAATCTGTCAATATTCTCAGACTGAGGGGGATGTTTGTCTCACTCTGTGTTGTAATATTCGTTGCGATTACTTTAATCTACATCGGATATGTTTTTATTTCAAAAGCCGATAATTTTCGTTCTTCCGCGTGCTCTAATCCTTTTTTGATAACTCCCCGTACCATGTTCACTAGTGCGGTTTGTGGCCTATTAGCTACTGCTACTCTCAATTTCGACTGTTAAACATGGGTAAGGGCCATTAGGCATAGTAAAGTATAGGCCTATAGACCTATGAAACAAAAGGTCGCGTATAGTCATAGTAATGTGGTAGTCTTGTAGGCATGGTATAAGTATGATGTTCAGGAACGATGTCAGAGTATCGGATACTGACTGTTCTTAACGAATTGTCTCAGACCTTTGTTAATTCATTCTGACAAATTATTTTAAACAATTTAGTTACGAATAAGTCCAAGCTATGAAATGGTTAATAAAATAGCTCGCGGCCACACGGCACTGCAGATCCCAATTAAATCAATATGAAATCGCTTGAAATGAATAGTCTGGAAAAGAGAAATATGCACACATACTGTAGTGATCTCATGGTTGAAATCACTTCCACTTATCCGAAATAACTTGAATGTTTAGAATGTAATATAATTTTTTCCATTTTGCCTAATAACTAAACTAAACTCCACTTGTGGTATTTCCAAACCATGATGTAACATACATCTGAGTATTAATCCACCTAGCACCTGTCCAATCAATATCTTTATTACGTGTTTATAGAACTCACAAAGGCGATGGTAATGCCGGTATGTTAGTTGCTGACTATGCACTTCTATATACATCGCTGAGGTATTAATCCAACCCTACCAATCACCTGCAATCAATATCTTTATGCATGGTCTCTAGATAAACAAAGGCGATGGTATGTGAGTGAGTTACTACCCATTTGCTTTACAAGCGAAAGCATGCCCAGCTTGCACGAATGAATGGTGGCAGTGACGTCACTGCTAGCCTTCATAAGTATATTAATTTCCCCTGAATATTTTACATAATATGAACATCTAAATTGTTTAGTGATTGGTGTAATTGCAACTTTTTTAACACTTCAACATGTTTATTCTATCTTACATATTAAAATCACATATTTTACATTCTAACACAAAAAACACTAAGATTATACGTTATGTTTTCTGTTACAATTTTTATGTGCATGTGCAATGCACAAATTGTAAAGATGCTCAACAAGGTGTGTACAACAAAAAAAAATACGAGAGTTATCGCGTAATCTTAACTTTCAGCTAAGTGGGTTAGATTGCATAGGTCTGTGGTAATAGGTCCTAAGCATTCCTCCTTAAGTCGGTTGTAAGCAGTCTGAGTTTGTTAATATTATGTTAAAAATCGATGTTCAGATAGTCAAACCGCCAAAAAAGGTTTATTTTCCTCTAAAATCCATCAAAACCGAAAAATTAGTGGACGATAACGCGCTAATGCCTAATCAACGAAGCACATGAATTAACCCAAAGCATAGGGGAAAATTGTATGGAGTAAAATTGTAAAATATGATGTTTTGTTTGTCTTTTATTGAATTGTGCTAGGGCATTATTGAAACCTGTTTTTTCCAAATCAATTTGTTTTGGCAAGTCGCATTTTGAAAAATAGTTTACCTAGACCCTATAGAAGCCATGTAATTAAGATATTTGTTGCAAGTAATAAGACCTATTAATTGGTTAGAATTGCAAGTGTATAGACCTAGTAATTGTTAGATTTGCAAATGTATTGCAATATATAAGACCTAGTAGATTGTTAAAATTGCAATGTATAAGACCTATATGTTACGAAAATTGTCAATATATAAGATAGTAATTGTTAGAATCGCAATATATAGACCTAGTAATTGTTAGAATTGCAAGGTATAAGACCTAGTAATTGTTAGAATTGCAATATATAGACCTATAAATTTGAAAAATTGCAACGTATAACACTAATAGTAATTGTTAGAGATTGGCATGTTAAGACCTAGTTTGTATGAATGGCAAATATAAGACTAGTAATTCTTAGAATTGCCATGTATAAGGCCTAGTAATTGTTAGAATTGCAATGTATAAGACCTATAATTTTAGAATGCAAATATATAAGACCTAGAAATTGTAAGAATTGCAACGTAGTAAGGACCTAGTAATTGTTAGAATTGCAATGTATAAGACCTAGTAATTGTAGAATTGCAATGTATTAATAGTATGTTGAATTGCAATGTATTGGCAATATATAAGACCTAGTAATTGTTAAAATTGCAATGTATAAGACCTATAATGTTAGAAAATTGCAATATTAATACTGAATGTTAGATCGCAATATATAAGAACCTAGTAATTGTTAGAATTGCAAGGTATAAGACCTAGTAATTGGTAGAATTGCAAGATATAAAGAACCTAGAAATTGTAAGAAGTGCAACGTATAACACTATAGTAATGTTAGAATTGCACTGTCTAAGACCTCGGAATGTAAGAATGGCAATATATACGACTAGTAATTCTTAGAATTGCCAATGTATAAGGCTAGTAATTGTTAGATTGCAATGTATTAAGACCTAGTAGTGTTGAAGTGCAATATATAAGACCTAGAAATTGTAAGAATTGCAACGTATACGGACTAGTAATTGTTAGAATTGCACTGTATAAGACCTAGAAATTGTAAGAATTGCAATGTATAGGACCAGTCATTGTTAGAATTGCAAGGTATCAATATATAATGACCTAGTAATTGTTAGAATTGCAATGTATACGTACTAGTAAAAAAAAGTTGTTCGAATGCCCAAATATTATAAAAGACCTAGTATGTTAGAATGCCATATCTAAGACCTAGTAATTGTTAGAATTGCAAGGTATAAGACCTAGTAATTGTAGAATTGCAATATATAAGACCTAGAAATTGTAAGAATTGACAAGTCTTAAGAACCTAGTAATTGTTAGAATTGCAATGGAAAGACCCTAGTAATTGTAAGAATTGCAATATATAAGACCTAGTAATGTGTTGAATTGCACTGTATAAAGGCCTAGTATTGTTAGAATTGCAAGTATAAGACTAGAATGTTAGAATTGCACTATATAAGACCTAGAAAACTTGTTAGAATTGCAAAGTATAAGACCTAGTAATTGTTAGAATTGAACTGTATAAGACCTAGTAATTGTAAGATGGCAATATATAAGACCTAGTAATTCTTAGAATTGCAATATAAAGACCTAGTAATGTTAGAATTGCAATGTATAAGACTAGTAATTGTTCGAATTGCAATATATAAGACCTAGAAATTGTAAGAATTGCAATGTATAGATCTAGTAACTTGTTAGAAGGTGCACATGTATACGACCTAGTACTCGTTAGAATGCAATGTATAAGGACTAGTAATTGTTAAAAATGCAATGTCATAAGGCCTAGTAATTGTTAGAATTGCAATGTATACGACATGGTTAAATTGTTAGAATTGCAATATATTGACTTAATTGTTAGAATTGTAACAACGGGAGTGCTTATGACGTATGTGACTTATTAAATGACTATTTTGAAATGGCCAGTACAAGCCTGTGTTACTTAATTTGTGGACCACCGTTTTTATGTTTGATAGTAAACAAATTTCACAGGTCCTTTTGTCCAAATGTGTATTGAGATAATTAGCATTTAATGCTTAGGAAAGGTGAATTCTGAGGCACTTTGGCAGTTTCTGCAAACCCAATATGACAATACATCAGCATTTTCAAACACCTTACCAATGACAACAACTTCATCTAATCAAGATGAAATTTTGTGAAGGGAATAATGCCAATTTAAAAGCATTAATTAATAACAATTAAAGCTGAAGGAAAATGTAACTAATTATTGACTATAAACACATTTAACCAGATTAACAAGGAAGGGAGGTATTTTCTACCTTAACATGAGGTGTCCGCCATAGAAAAATATTAAAACATATTGAAATAAACCTATACACTACAGTTACCTTGACCTATTTGAAAACAATGTTGATGTTTACATTTAATATGCGACAATTCCAGAAGGAATCCCTTATTTTTATTGACTGTTCGCTGGTGGCAGTGACATCATTGCCACTATTTGCTTGTGCAGCTGACATGCTTTTTGCAAATTTAAAAAGCACAGGCATGGTCAGTAACTCGCATACCATTGCTTTTGTTGTTTTCTATAGACATGTTTAAGATGTTGATTTGACAGGTGCAAGGTGGATTAAAACCTCAGCTGTATGTAGCAGTCATAGTCAGCAACTCACATACCAGGCATACAATTGTCTTTGTTGTTTTCTATAGACATGTTCAAAGGTATTGATCTGACAGGTGCTAGGTGGATTAATACGTCAACTGTATGTAGCAGTCATAGTCAGCAACTCACATACCAGGCATACCATTGCTTTTGTTGTTTTCTATAGACATGTTTAAGATATTGATCTGACAGGTGCTAGGTGGATTAATACGTCAACTGTATGAGCACTTATAGTGGAATACCCTGCATGAGTTTGGTATTACAAACAAAAATAGAGGCATTTTACACATTACATTCAAGTTATATTCAAATAATTGAAAGTGAATGTAGTATGAGTTAATTTCAATACGTTTGACCATTTTTCTCTGTCGTAAATGGATCTTCTTTGACAAACATACTCGCATCTCAAACAGTACATGTTTTGAGTAGTTCAAATTTGAAAACTTGAAGGGAAGGGATAGAACGGGGAACGGGGTTTTTCGACCGGTCCTAGCGAGTGGATTCAGGTGATTCTGATCAACTTTTTTTTTAAGATTGAATTTTATTCAACTTTTATCTTTACCAATCTTATTTGGTCCAATCCCATTTGAGTCAAATTCCTAGTTGTCCAATCCCACTTTGTCCGAAATGGCAACGGAATTAATAGGAATTGGGCAAAATGGGATAGGACCAAATGGAATTGGAACAAATTTACAAAAACACAAAAACTAAAAAACACCAAATTGTAAAAAAAAATGGGAATTGGAAAAAAGGTGCATTCAAATACTAGTCCCAAAAACATGTTAAAGGGAATGTCATTGGCGCAGGTTATGCAAAATTGGTAAATTATGTGGATCAATGGGACTATCGGTGCAGTGTAGACGGTAGCATTGCAGTATGTCCGCTAGCGGCATTTTTTACAATGCAGGGTTGCCAAACTGATAGCTGTACTAAATTGTTCTGACTCCTACAGCTTTGCTACAAAGATCCCCACAAGAAGTACATTTTGATGAAAAAATGGGGCCAAGTTGGGTACTAAATGAAAAAAGTGGGTCATTGGGAACTAGATGAAAAACAAAGGACATTGGGTGCCAGATTAATAAAAAAAGGGGGGGTCATTGGGTATCAGGATGGGCAAAAAGGCGTCAATCGACTTACACATGATGCGTACTTGTGTATGTGAGTGCCCCCAGGGGTTGTCCGCAACTTATCAATCACACAAAATTCAAGTCTGCGTTTTTGCTATATTTTCGAGAATTCGCCTTCATAATGAATTATTGCCGAATAGTAAGTTATTTTTAAAATTAGCAAAAATCACCTCGAACTTACAAAACTAGATCACGAAACGCTGTCATTGACATTTTGATTTATACTGTAGAATCGTTATGTTAAATGCCATAGTGGCACTTACGGTTTCATAGTAATACCTCGAAAATTGAACAGCACAAAACTCTTTGTATTTTTGGCCTACACTAACAAAACCCCTAAACATAAGGCCAAAACAAAAAAGAATTTGTTACATGTAGAACTTCGAAGGGGGTTACATATGGGACTCTTGGCATTTTGTGTTTACATTTTCTGAATACCGTTGATAAAAAAAAAAACCAACCTCCTTTTTTTTTGTTTACATAGAACCAGATTTTCTGGAACAAACGAGAGATTTAAAATAACAGGTGTTCCTAACAATGTGAACATTCAGATTTTTGAACTAATGTAAAGCTTTCTATCAAAATATTCCCATGGAAGAATTAAGCTGAGAATTATTACTTTTGTACACAAACTTTGTGAAATTTCTAATTTACTATAGGAGCAAATACTAAATTCAACCTATGTTTATATTGAAATTAAGCAAATGAAAATCGCCTTTTGTTTCACTTTCAAGCATTTCTGTAGCAAAAACAACGTAAGAAATCTAATATATGGATGTCACCAACTCTCTGTTGCCACCTTTTAGCAGCCGCGCTAAAGATGTATATATTTTTGTTCTGAGCTGAACAAAGGCACAAAGTTTGTAGTTCTCAAACAAAAACTGCTTTAGAAATGTGGTCCGCGTGCTCGTGAATCAGACCAGATTGACACTCCATTCTTTCAAGCTAAAAAGCCTGCTCGGGAAATAAAAATGAATTGTACTTCATCAAATCCATTTCATAACACCTAATCGACAGTAACGCCTCCCCCACAATGCAATAAAATCGCATATCACAACTCACACTTTTTTCAGTCGTGTGATTTTCATTATGATGGCTAAAAATCGGCGCTCACAACTTCACACCAGTTATAACGCGCAGACGATACGCTGTCGAACCGCGGTAACACCCTACTGCATTTGTAAAAGCCTGAAAAAGTGGCGAGTTATACAACAACGAGTTGCGTTGTCGCGAGTCTTGTATAAATTTTATTGAAGTAAAGAAAAATGTTATAGTTTGAACAATTATTAAGGACATAGTGTTGAATAGGGAATATGTGTCGGTAATTGCTGTGTAATTAATTCGAAATTAATTTGCAATGAGCATTTAAAATATTACGTAATTGATATGTGATTAGCCAGGAATATGAAATTGAGCTTCATTTAATATGAGATTAATACATGTTCAATTTTAATTCTGAAATTAAATTAACTTTCAGCAAATTTTACCCTTGTAACAAATCGCTCGGAATTACCAAATATGTTTATTTTTCCAAACATCAAATTTATGCATTTTTAGGATTATTTTCGGAATCAGCATGAGAAATGCATTCGAATGAGTACAAACAAGCCCAGTCTTAGCTCAGTAATTTGGGATGCCATCTCAAAAGCCTGCAAAAGCCATTGAGTTATGTGTCACAACCAATACAAAATCTACCAGGGTGGACAGAGTTCGCAAATTCGTATGTGTCTTAACAGATATCAATTAAATTCATAGTTGCCTTAGTAATAACTCTGTCATTGTAAATTGTCGGGTAACTCGTCACACTCTCAAATACCATTCTGTAACTCCACATCTTGACTTTTCTGATAATTTTCTCCCACACGTGGAATAAAATTGACAGATTCTATTAGTACCCACACCTGCGCCTTCTCCCGCTTGAAATGGCTAACAACAAAAGGAGAAAATAAGTAATACCTTGAACATTACCCAAACTTGATCCATCGGAAATGAAGTTTCTCGGTTTTGGATATACGCCCTTGAAACTCGTTGATTATTCGCGCTCTATGGTTTTGGAAGAGCCTACGACTACGAGTGACTAATGTAATGATATGTACGACATATTTTTATGCGACGATTGGAAATATATATATAATATTATGTGAGAAATATATCTTCATTTAAATAGAATCAAAGAGTTAAACCACATAGATGTGTTATTAAAACATGAACAATGTGTTTGGAAACTGTTCCGTAGCGACTGCTTTTGCGCGTTATCATTGTTAGTAAAAAAGAATACAGTAATAATAATAATAATAAAAAAATAATAATGACCACTAGAACCAATAACCGTGATCATGACAGTGGTTCAATTGTTGCAGTTGCCGATACTTGACTGGCTCAATTTGAGCATAATCTAAGTTACTCAATTTTTTTCCATTTATATTTTTCTATTCTTTCAGGGAGCAAACAAGAACAATTTGCTGATAGATCCTTATGGCTTGGATATCGTGCCATTGTTACATAGTCACAGATTCATAATGATAAAACGTCTTATACACTAAGACAAAATAATCTTTCGAATGAACGGGCGGTTTCGGTAAACACCTCGCCAAAGCAAAAGGTGCGATGCGCGTTACTCAGGCTAATTTCGTGGGCTAGGTGATCTTGTGAAAATCACGCAGATGGCTTCATTGGGCTTGCAGCAAGCTAGCAAGAGTACAAAGAGGCGATTACAATCTATCTGCTCCTATGAAGGGTTGAAAGAATGGGATTTGACAACAAATCAAAGCGCTTTACTCCAATCAAAGTGGACTTGGTTAAAATGCAACTTTGTTCTAGAACTCAATCTTTTCGGAATATTTTAACTGTTTTAAACAGCAAGTTTGGTGCTTAAGCCATGCTCGAAGTGCTCGAGAGCAACTTACTAGACACATAGAGGGGTGGAGCCGAGAGAGAGAGACAGACAGACAGACAGACAGAGACAGAGACAGACAGACAGAGACAAGCGGAAAACAGACAGGCACTATCAAAGTGATTTCAATAAGTACTGAAAGTCCTCGGTTCTTGCAATCATCTGCAGCTTTGTACTTGTTCAGAATCATATTTTAGAACAGCGGAATAGGTGTCTCTTTGTCATTTAACATGATAAAATATTCGTTATTAACCCAGACCTTTGACAACCAACAGGCATCATATCCACATTTTGTTTTTCAATTTGTCTCCGACAGTTGGATTCACCATATTTTTACAGCCATAAAAAGCGCATGATTCAACTGCACAAATAACACAATGCTTCTTTAACTGTTCCAATCTGTCGTAGAGGCAACCCATGGAGGTGCGAAATCTACTTATACAGATACCTAACTACCACCTCTTCTTTCAAATTATTGGTTTCAATCTTTAATTGGCAACCGAGTTTAGATTAATTCAGATAGTGCGAAAAAACAGCATTGCTCTTTCACACCTATTGGGACGAGAGATTCTCCTACGCGAGAACAATTCGATCACTGCTCGCCAGCGCGACGCCGATCTAGAGCCTCACACTTTGAGCGGTGAACATTTGATGTTTCTCCAATTCGATATTAATACAAGCGAGATAAAAGAGAATAAGGAAGATTCGGATAACATCTTTTGTAAAAGAAACTGGATTATTTTTCCGTCAAAAAGGTAATGGGTGTAAAATATTGCACATAGTAGAATATATCGTCACCCGCTAGAGTCTTAATCCAAAATGGTATAAGGGAGAATCTTCGACGTAAAATGGATTGCCAATCCCTCTTTTACGAAATGCTTTGCAACCCCGCCGCCTTGATGGGATTGCGACACCTTTACAAAATGACTTCTACTTTCATCCGATTTCTTTTCACTGTAAACCTAATTTCAGTCAAGTGAGTGGAAGAAATCGGACCAATCCTTTAAATAATATGTTTAATGGTGCACAAAAACCTCTTATAATGCCACGGCAAGACGGTATAATGTAATATTTGTAAAGCATAAATTAAATTTCTTTCGAGTAAAGTATTTTACTTTAAATTGGTGGCTAAATGCAGTGCACAAATTGAATTTCAACTGTTTCAAATAGATGGAGCGTATGTACCATTTACTACTCTAGTTACTAAGGTCGCATATTTTTTCTCACGATACGGCACTAGCTATTTTATTAAGATGACAGGATAGCATCTTTTTTTTATCAGTCTGATTCTAAAATGGACAACCAACCTTGTCACTAACCTTTTTAAATGTTAAAATATAATTTATACCATAAATAGGCCTACAATATAAAATTAATCTGCATCCGATATGAAATAAATATTATGGCGATCAATGTGAAATTGATACGCTTACATGAAATTGATATACAGTCCACATGAACTTGATATGCAATCTACATGGAAAGCTGTGCAATTGATATGCAATCAAGTACAATTAATATGTTATCAATATGTGCTAAACATGAATTAACCGCAGCACGTTCCTGAAGACCATGTGAGACTGTGGATGTCTATATACAGACATAGGCCTAATCGTTTGACAAAACTTGCTGTGATAATCACAAAAATATCAGTGTTATGATTAACATTATGGTTTAGGACCAGGGTTTAGGGGTAAGTTAGTTGAGTTTTTAGTGTTTTATCGTATACAAATATTTTAATATTTAAAAATGCCTAAGAGTGTGCTAGTAAAAATATATATCATAAGGTCAAATGTTGACTTTTCTATTTCACGAGGCGAAGCCGAGTGAGATGGAACAGTCAAAATTTGACGCGGGGTACCGAATGATATATTCTTATTATTGCACGAATATAGGCAGTCAATATTTGTTTTATATCATGATATCAACTGGTTTCAATTTAAGCTCAAGTCCCTGCAAAGATATATTGCGTACAAGCAGGTGAGACGGAGATAATTAGTACACGTACTATGAATGGGTAGCAAAATCAGCCGCCTTGTGCAACTCTTTTCAATTTAAAATTTGGTATAAAAATACCTCAAAATTTAGGATGGATACGGTTCCCTCTTTGACACTTGCAACTGAGGTACGTCCCTGCCTCCCTGTCAAACTTGAGTAACCCCTGGCCTGGGGGCGAGATCTTGAAGGGTGGGGGCGGTTGAGCACCAATACGCCTTGCTTCCATGTACACTCTAAGAAATACCTAAATAGGTGTGATTAGAAGCTATTCATTTTGACTTTGGCAAACACTTATGATATCTATTCTAAATGACTAGAAAATTCTGATCAAATAATGATCCCGAATACTACTCAAAGTTATAAATATGTGGCTCAAATTACTGCGAATAAATGTTGCACGCGGGCGGGTGATTCGACCAGTGATATCGGATACTATAGCTTCGGTGTGTTAGTCATTCATCGAACCTTAGAAGGCTAACCTCATCAACTACACCGTTAAAATGTTCCTAATTTTACCAGACGTTACCTTTTAAATTACGGTCACCCCCAATTATTTCAATAATCTTCACACTTTTATATTACCTCTCCTAACATAAAATTAACAATTTGGAAGCAAAAAAAATTAAAATAAAAAACAGTGGCTAAAAACTAATACTACACATTTGTGGGAAAAAGGTAGTATTTATACCTGACCGTATTTAGATTTTCGTATATTATCTTTCTTTTGTGTAACTTACTTATTTTTAATGTAATGAATCGAACTTGGAAAAGCGTTTTACGCTATAAAATTGTTAAATAACGTCATAAGTAACTTAAAAAATCAAAATCATTATTTTCCCTATCATTTTTAAAATAGCTTTAAAACGAAACCTCTTTCCTCCTTTTTGTATTAATATTTAGTTTAATTTGAAAAAAAAGTAGTACACACACCCACCCCACACACCACACACACACACACACACAACCCACACACACCAGCACACAGCCCACATATTATATAATAATATAATATATAATTATAATATATATATATATTGAATTTTAGCATCTGCTATCAGTAAAGTCGTGTAGTGTAGTGGATAAGGTTTATGGCTTGTAATCTTAAGGCCCTGGTTCGAATCTGTGTAAGATAAGGTACATGTACATTAAGTTTATATTCATATGAATAATTAAGTATTTGGTGACATTGAAGTGGACTTTACCATATAAAACAAAGGGTATAAACTGGTTTAAATCTTTATTTGCTTCACGTTTTTCCCTTTGTTTATTGCCTTTTTTTTCCCTCAAAATTGTTTGCCTGAAATATAATTTTTTTACAACCACGGGGTAACGTAAATACAAACGTTTGTATGCCATAGCTACAACGTAAAATTTTGGTCAGAAGATTGTAATAACGTTTTTTAATTTTTAAGATTGTTTAAACCAGTCAAAACCAACAATACGTTGAAGCTGAGATTTTACACCGTTAATTTTACGTTTCCCTGCAAATGGTTTTGGTATTTTTAACGGCAGACCAGTTAATTTACGTTCTGCATGTATTGAGTCCCAGCTGCCAGTCAAAATGCCTGGTTTTTTTTTGCAGGTTTTTATTTTTAACAGTGGTACCAGTCCACAATGGTTCAATAAAGCCATTACTACTCAAAGTTCTCTGGGGAAATTGGTAGGTTTCAAGATTATTATCTTGCCATTTAGTTACCATAATAGGTATTCTGTCCGGAAGCACTCACATATGAATGGATACAAGGCTGACCCTCTCAAGCACGGGGATTCGGTAAAATAGATGTGCAAAGCTGGGCCTTTGGGTGAGAGAAAGTCAAAGTGCTTACACAAATTTGCTATTTTTTATTTTGGTCTTATGGGTGATTGTCACAAAATATTCTAAAAGTAAGTGATTTGGTGAATTTTTTTTTTTCAATATGTTCCCCAAATAGGGATCTTTGACAGTGGGTAATGTTCAAGTAAATGGGGTCCCGTTTGTGTGAAATGCCTGCTGAAAATGCTCTATACAGTCTTACGCGTCACGGGCTCCGAGATCGGAGTGCCCCACGGCCACGGGGGATTCTGGTCAGAAAAAAATAATAATACAAATTGAAAACGATTCTTGTTAGAAGTATTAGAATTCTATTCAAATTGATAAGTTATGGTATTGTAAATATTGATTAGGCCATCTACTCTACGAAATGACTAGTTCGTTATGAATGTATCATACCACTACTGTACTACACTTCATATTGTCAGGTATACACACCAATAGAAACAACCTATATATAAACACATTATTGTATGTTCCAAGCTGTCAAGCCGCATGACCCAAGCCCATATAACAAAAGGAGATAAATATTGTCTTGAAATTGTCACATAAAACACACAGATCGTTAAACATTCCACCGTGTGCTGTAACTAGTAGATTCCGCGCCATTGGCAAGGCTTAACTATCTCGGCATCTCTTCAATTTGACCCACAATACCGGATGATAACAGACATTGTGCGGATGTTTGTCCCATCATTTACTAACTCTGTTTTCTGCTTGAATTAATGTACACTTTTTCACTTGTGTCATTTATTTTGATCAAGATTGACCTGCATACCGGCTATACATATTTGGAGGAGTAGCTGGCAGACGAGGCAGTCCACGCCTGTGTAAAACTGTAGTAAGTGGGATAAAGGTGCGACTATAGTGGTTAAAATTCGAATAAGGGAATAGCTCGGCTCGGGTTTTGGCGACTATAAATTGTTTAAAACACACTCATAATGCTTTGCAAAGTGTACTACATCATTAACCACATCAGGACCTACCTGATAACACATAGAAGATCAGACATCACATCATCAAGCCTGCCCCTTCATAGGCCACCAAATGGCATCTCAGCTATGATGGAAGTTGATGGCACCATCGAGGAATGGCTGATTCATAGTGATTTTGAAATTTAAAGTTCCTGTTCGATGACATACGAGAAGGGAAGAACAAATGCAATGGCTTTCTATTGTCTTACCGTACAAAATGACAGAAAAATAATTCTCTTGTCTGTAAAGCGACTGATCGGCGTTTCCTTTGAAGGTCATGATGTTGACCTAGAAGAAGAAAAAAGTATAAGGTCAAGACAAAATCGTCCAACACTGTCAAAGATATACATGCTTATAGAAGCAACCAATCATTACATGTACCAATATCAATTCATTCTTGCTAGA